>JANAVB010032085.1:0-40727 GCA_029216955.1 Iris pallida
CGTATCCAAGTGCGTGTGCACGAGTGTCCTAACGACACGACACAAGCACAAAATTAGCTCAGAGCTACAGAAATGGATAAGCGACACCACAATACAAATTTCCATTCAAAAACACTTCGAAAATATCACAAAAAGATTCACTGTGGCATTACCACAAACACCTAGCTCAGGACACTGATACGTGTCCTGTTAGGACACAAATCGACACAAAAACTTAGGGTTTCCTATTCCTACTGTTAGATTAGGTTTAGGGCTCCATAATAATGCAAAAATTTCAAGAATCTATGGTGGAAATAGGAAGTTACCTCAAAGTGTCAAAACCCTCAAAAAAAGCTCATTGAGTGATGTTCTCCTTGATGGTGAAACTCCTCCAAATTGTTAGGAAACTGAGAACAATCAATCCCAACAGCAAGTAAACAATAATTAGAACCTATTGCAACTTGTTTGGATTAAAAAGGAGGAAAAATTGATTTATTATGAATTTCTAAAGATGGGAGCTCACCTCTTTCTTCTTGAAATGGATTCCTATGGAAAGGAGGCTAGCCCTAGAAATTAGGAGGGGGTTTTATAGTGGGGGAATCCCTAGGTTGGCTGGACAAATGATTAGGTTGCTAATTTGGGCTTTGGGCCAAGTCACAAAGGCTATTGCTAAGTCATTTTATTAAATGGTTAAAACCATAAGTCATGACTTATGAAGTCTTAAGCCATATTAGCCTAAACAACTCCAAATCACTCCTAACTAGTTCCAATGACTTAAACCTCATTAAATTAGGTCAATCCAAGGTTACTTAACTTAACTAAGTGGCCATAACCTAGATTAGTCACTAGGTTAGTCTTCTAGTCAACACAAGTCAAAGTCAACTATAGGCCCAAATCAATTATCCTAAAAATCACCAAAAACCACCAAAAATCATATTAATTATAATAAGTCTAAATAATAAATAATAATTCCAAATAATTCACAAAATTTCAAAAATGACCAAAATACCCCTAATCTAGAAAAGTGGTAGTGACAAATCTACCCTCCTTAAATAATTTCGTCCTCGAAATTAAAGGCAAAACTAAACTGCTGAGAAGGATAGAAAAGTATACCTCAAGGTCCAAAAAGATAAGGGTAGCGCTCGCGCATCTCATCCTCCCGCTCCCCGGTAGACTCTCCTGGAGAATGATGCCTCCATGCGACGCGTACCATGGTATCACCTGGTTCCTCAGAACCTTCTCCCGTCGATCCAGAATCTCCACTGGCTGCTCTGGATAGCTGAGAGAAGGCCCAACCTCTATCTCTGAATGATCGAGCACATGGCTAGGGTCAGCCACGTACCGCCTCAACTGTGATACATGAAATACGTTGTGGACCCCCACTAGTACAGGTGGCAAGTCTAGCCGGTATGCCACGTCACCGACTCTCCCGCTGATAACGAAAGGGCCGATGAAGCGCGGGCTAAGCTTCCTACCTCCACTAAAACGTATCGTACCACGAGTCGGAGATATCCTCAAGAAAACCTGGTCTCCAACCTAATCACAAGCAAGGTCTCAATTAATTAAATAAACAACATGATCAAAAATCACAAACAAACAACCTAAATCTAATCCTACTCTAATCTGTACCTCAAACTCTAAGGGTCTCCGGTGGCTATCGGCCCGTGCCGATGTCTGTCCTGCGCCACGCGAAGTCTGTCCCTGATGAGCTTCACCTTCTCGGCGTATCAACAACCATCTCTGGCCCCAGTAAAGCTCGCTCACCAACATCATCCCAGGATAAGGGTGTACGGCACCTACGCCCGTACAGAGCCTCGAAAGGTGATATCTCAATGCTGGCCTGGAACTATTGTTGTAGGCAAACTCCACCAAATGAAGATGATCCTCCCAGGAACCCCAAAGTCTAGGACGCACGTCCGCAGCATATCCTCAAGAGTCTGAATAGTCCACTCTGACTGTCCGTCCGTCTGGGGGTGGTATGCAGTACTAAACTTGAGCTGAGTGCCCAAGCTGGTCTGCAGACTCCTCCAGAAATAGGAAGTAAAACGGCTATCCCGATCTGAGACGATGCTGACCGGAACTCCGTGGATCCTGACTATCTGCCGCATATACATCTCCGCCAGCCTTCTCAGTAGACGTACCCACCTTGAATGACAAGAAGTGGGCCGATTTGGTCAACTTGTCAACGATGACCCAAATCGCGTCTTTCTCTCCTGGAGTACGCAGCAATCCTGAAACGAAGTCCATCGTGATATGCTCCCATTTCCACTCGGGAATGGGCAGCAGCTGCAACATTCCACCGGGTCTCTGCCTCTCTGCCTGACGTCTGGAGTACTCGAACTCTGGCTCCCCTGGCGCTCTGAAGAGAACTCTACCCCCTCTGCAATCAATGCTGGCGTGGTGCCTGCTCAACCAATCCATGCCTAGTACTATATCGTAGTTCGGCAATGGCATTACGAGCAGGCTCACCTCCAACTCACGGCCTCCCAAAACTACTCTTCGACCCTTACAAACATCACGTACAAGGATAATGCCACCCCGGTCGTGATCTTGTAAGTCCTAGGCAATGATTTAGCTATGATACTGTGTCTAATCGCAAAAGATACAGATATGAAGCTATGCAAAACACCGGAATCGAATAATGCAAAAGATGGACTGGAGTCAAGAAGAACCGAACCTGCGATCAGCTCTCCTATCGCCTCTGCATCCTCAGCTGCCATGGCGAAAGCTCGCCCCTGCTGGCCTCCCCTGGCCTGCTGCTGGTGCTGCACAAACTGCTGCTGCTGAGTCGGCAACGGTCCCTTCTGCGGTCCCCCTGGAGCCTTGGCTCCTACTCCTGCTCCTCCTCGTCCCAAGAACATAGGGCACTCCCTCAGCTGATGGTCTGCTGCTGCTGAAAGTGCGGCCTCTTGGCCGGTCCTTCGCTACTGCTGCCTCCCTGGGAGTCTCGCCCCTCTTGAGCCTAAGCTCAAGATCATCCTCTGTAGCTAGTGCGTCCACCAGGATCTCCTCAAATGTAGCACTGCGGGCGTTCTTGGTGTAGGACTTGACCTCCTTTACCAAGCCCTTTCGGAACCTCCGGGCCTTCGTCGTCTCGGACAAGTCATCCATAAATCTGCTCAAGCGACAGAACTCTCCTGCGTACTCCTCCACGGACTGGCTCCCCTGGACCAGGGCCTCGAACTGGGTCTCGAGGGCTCCCAGTGCTGCATCTGGAAAAAACTTCTTCTTGAACAGCTTCTTGAATGCTGCCCAAGTCTGTCCTGCTGTGCCGACCCTCGGGTCGATCTGGTACCATGTCCGGGCCAGATCCTGTATCATGCTGGTTGCTGCCTCGATTTGGAGCCTCGTCGGAATCTCAGCCAGCCTGAAGATCTCCTCCATATGCTCGATCCACTCATCGGCATACAGGATCCCCTCTGTCCCTCGAAAGTCTCTCGGGTGCATCTTCTGGAAGTCCTGGATGCCTTTCTCCCATAGCTGGTGCGGCTGCTGGACTGCTACTAGCAGAGCCACGACTCTCTCAACTGCTGTCACTGCCAGCTCAATGCCTCGAGTGAGCTCTGCTGTCTGTCTCTGCTGTTGGGTCTGCTGACCCTCCATGTACTGCCTGAAGAAGGCTAGTAGCTGTACTGCGTCCACTGTCCCTGGAGGTGTCTACTGGTAAGGATGCTCTGGGAGAACTGGGTCCTGCCTCCCTGCCGGTGGAAGCATAGCCCCTGCTGCTGCTGCCGGGGCCTCAAAACGAGCGAAGGTGGCAGGAGCTGCAGTCCCCTGGCCCTGCTGTACTGGCTGGGAGGTAGCAGTCCCCTCCATAGCATCCTCATGAATGGTACGCTGCGAACGAGTCTCTACCATCCTGAAGATAGACAAACAAGAGTATCAATTTCTGAGAAGAAGCGAAATAACAAAGGCGGACAATTATAATTCAAAGGATCAGCTGACAATAAGAATTTAGATGGCAATAAAGAAATTTTCCTAATGTGATTGAGTACCCTTAAAATTTATGTCCTATATCCTATAGCAGGCTATAGTGATACTCTAGTTCGAGTACCACCACACTTCTAGTCTAGACCTATATGGGCCACCACTAAAAATGTGTCATGACCCGCACCCTAGAGTTAGGGCACGAGGCGTGGGTACGTCCAGCCTACGCGCAGTATCGGCGGTAGAACGCTGTCCTAGGTCACAACATCTAGCAATATAAGCTTAAACAATTTATACTCCCCGAATGGGGGTGACATGATAAAAGTAGACTCAATCACAACTAAGGAAGAAGAAGCACGATATGATATAAAACTCAAGGAAAAACAGATGATAACATAGCTGATAGATAAATGAAACTGCTGAAATGAAAGGAAACATCCTAAGTACATCAGAAAGTCTAAGTGTCTAAGATAATACAAATCCCAGATCCCAAGTATCAATAAGTATAATCATCCATGAAATACTGAAATGAAAGCATCCTAGTCTAAGGGTGAGTCATCCACAGCTAGTGGGACCTGCTGCTGGTCCAGGTCCAAGTACTCATCTAAAGTAGCACCGTAATAGGTAGGACAGCCAGCCTCGTCCTCATCCTCTGTAATATTTCAACAGGTCCAGTCAGGACGGAGCGAGTACAAAACATCTCAACAAGTCATAGCAGAAAAGAAAATATAATCATGCTAGAGAATAAAATACAGGATCTGAAGAAATAGCATAATGTAAAAAAGAGACTGTAAGTAAATATCTATGATATATAGAGAGAGACAGTGCTAGTGATTCAGAGTACTGCATAAACATGTGAATGGCTAAGGACTGATTCATGATTACACTACTGGAAATTGATTCATGATTACACTACTTGGATTTATTCACATGTTCACTTATACTCCCCCATCCCCAATCAATACACAAGGATCCATTCAAGTTACGTTAAGATTCATGATTATACTACGTTGCCCATAAAGGGTGATTCATGAATTGATTCGTGAAGGCTCGGTGATCATGTGGGTACATGAGTCACTAGCTGATTCCCGAAGATTCATGATAATAGAAGTATATGATACATGATGTAAGTGAAATACACATGACAAAAGTATCTGATGCTCCCGAGGGGGATAACATCTCATGAAGAGATCCATATAGTACCAATCCGTGTTACCAACGTGTCAGCATCAAGTAAGATAGTCTAAAGCAGGAAATATAATCCTAAACATGATATGAAATGATCAGAGAATGTACTCGTCTGGTATCTGAGTGTCCAACTGAAAAGTACTGTCCGAGGAGTGGTGTCTGGCTCCTATTCAGAACAGCACAAGTCACAACAAGTCCAGAATGGTAAAATGAAGCACTAGTATGCATTCTACATGAATCTAGGTCAATCTAGGCCAAAGTCAACTCTTGGTCAACTCTGGTCAACTCTAGAAGTCAAACTAGGTCAACTATGGTCAAACTAGGTCAAACAAGTCCACACTAGGTCAAACTAGTCTACACTAGTCTTGTAAGTCTATTCTAGGTCTAATAAGGCTGTACAAGCCCAATATAGGCTCTCTAGTCAACTGACTCATATACAGGCCATAGGCTAATAGGCTAAACCATATCAGTCCTACATCTAAACAACACATATGTACATATACCATACAAGCTAATATAGGGTACTTAATATATATATAGGCTCATATCATCTATCAGGTACATACATACCATGACATTATATATATATATATATATATATATATATATATATATATATATATATATATATATATATATATATATATATATATATATATATATATATAATATATATATGTTGATACAATCACATGTTTATATGATATAACCATAACATAGAACCTATAGGCTAAAGTATACTATACTACCCTATATGTCAAAACATGAGAGTATATATAAAGCATAGAGGGGCACTCAAGTGCTCATGTGCACTTGTGTATGTGTGTGAGAGCATGTGTGTGCACATGTGTGTGTGAGTGTCACAAGAGTGTGGAGAGTGTGTCAATGTGTGTGACAGTGAAAGAGAGACTGACAGGGTTATCCTAGAGTGTGACAGTGAGCTGGTGTGTGTGTGTCTACATGTGTGTGTGTGTGTGTGAAAGATAGAGTGATAGGTAGAGGGTAAACAGTTGAATAATACAAAAAAAAACCCAAACTGTTTCCAGTTTTGAACCAAAACAGTCCCTATCAAAACTCAGTTGATATATGAATTGAATCAAGAGTTCACAAACTCAAGTTATCACAAAAAACTCATTAAACAGTCCTAAACTGCCAGGTTTTGAATCCAACACACATCCATTTCGATCCAAAATCAACACACCATAAGTAAACACCTAGGTACACATGTTAGGGTCCTAATTATATGTAATTAACAGTAATTAATGGGTTAAATGATTCTCAAAACTCAGTTTTGTAAACTGGAACAAAACCAGAAATCCCATTGATACACAGGAATTTAGAAAAACTGGGAAATGAGGGTAATCGAGTTTTAACAATACAAAATCAATTAAATAGTAAAACAGTGGTTGGTAATGAACATACAACATGTGCTCGTGTCATATGATGTATTTGTGTCCCAGCAAGAGGACACAAACGTGTTCAATCGATATAAACATCCAAACAGTGCACTGAGACACTGTGCAGTGTGCACAGGCTCGTGCGCGTGTGCACGCGTGTCGTGCACTCGACACGACACGAGTGGGGTCGTGTCCTCGTGTAGGGTAGCTCGCCTAAGGTCCAGCTAGGACTGTGTCACCTTGTAACAGGTCCTAACGTGTCGTGTCCTGACATTTTAAGCCGTGTCTGTGGCTCAAAATACCCTCTGTGCAGAACAGTGTGATCCCCGTGCACGACGAATTTCTCCCTAACCAGTGCACGAAACCTAGTGAAATTTGGGGAGCATGGTGACAGAACATGCCCCAACAATCTCCCAAAATTTCGTGTCAAACAGAATCGTGTCGTATCCAGAAAAGACCCCGAGGTGCAGGGGATTACTGTGGCTGCGTGCGCGTGTCCAAGTACGTGTGCACGAGTGTCCTAACGACACGACACAAGCACAAAATTAGCTCAAAGCTACAGAAATGGATAAGCGACACCAAAATACAAATTTTCATTCAAAAACACTTCGAAAATATCACAAAAAGATTCACTGTGGCATTACCACAAACACCTAGCTCAGGACACTGATATGTGTCCTGTTAGGACACAAATCGACACAAAAACTTAGGGTTTCCTATTCCTACTGTTATATTAGGTTTAGGGCTCCCTAATGATGCAAAAATTTCAGGATTCTATGGTGGAAATAGGAAGTTACCTCAAAGTTTCAAAACCCTCAAAAAAAGCTCAATGAGTGATGTTCTCCTTGATGGTGAAACTCCTCCAAATTGTTAGGAAACTTAGAACAATCAATCCCAACCACAAGTAAACAATAATTAGAACCTATTGCAACTTGTTTGGATTAAAAAGGAGGAAAAATGGATTTATTATGAATTTCTAAAGATGGGAGCTCACATTTTTCTTCTTGAAATGGATTCCTATGGAAAGGAGGCTAGCCCTAGAAATTATGAGGGGTTTTTATAGTGGAGGAATCCCTAGGTTGGCTGGACAAAATGATTGGGTTGCTAATTTGGGCTTTGGGCCAAGTCACAAAGGCTATTGCTAAGTCATTTTATTAAATGGTTAAAACCATAAGTCATGACTTATGAAGTCTTAAGCCATATTAGCCTAAACAACTCCAAATCACTCCTAACTAGTTCCAATGACTTAAACCTCATTAAATTATGTTAATCCAAGGTTACTTAACTTAACTAAGTGGCCATAACCTAGATTAGTCACTAGGTTAGTCTTCTAGTCAACACAAGTCAAAGTCAACTATAGGCCCAAATCAATTATCCTAAAAATCACCAAAAATCACCAAAAATCATATTAATTATAATAAGTCTAAATAATAAATAATAATTCCAAATAATTCACAAAATTTCAAAAATGACCAAAATACCCTCAAGCTAGAAAAGTGGTAGTGACAAGATGAAAAACACACTTCATTCCGTACTCCTCGTGGAGTATACTGCTATACGGTTATGCCTTTCGATCTTAAGAATACGGGTGCAACTTACCAGCGGGCTATGAGTACTATCTTTCGAGATCATTTACGAAAGACCGTCGAATGCTATGTTGACGATATTGCTATCAAAAGTCGTCTAAAGGAAGATCACATCCAAGATTTAAGAACTATCTTCAATCTAATGCGCTAGCATCAACTCAATATGAACCCCACCAAGTCTTTCTTAGGAGTCTCTAGTGGCAAATTTCTTGGATTCGTTATTACCTCTAAAAGTATACACATTGATCCCGAGAAGATCAAAGCCATTCAAGAGATGCGTCCTCCACGCAACCTAAAAGAGCTACGAGGATTCCAGGGTCAACTTGCTTAGATCAGGAGGTTTATTTTGAATTTATCTGGACATTGCAGACCATTTACTCAGTTATTGAAGAAAGGTGTATCTTTTATTTGGATAGAGGAATGTCAACGAGCATTTTATGACATAAAACGGTATTTAATGAGTCCACCGGTCCTTGTACCACCAATCTCAGGAATACCCTTCTTGATGTATGTCCAAGAGATGGAACATTCATTGGGAGCTTTGCTGGCTCAGAAGAACAAAGAAGGTCATGAACAAGCCATCTACTACCTTAGTCGAATGATGATTGGAGCTGAACATTGTTATAGTCCGGTAGAGAAGGAATGCTTAGCCTTAATGTTTGCTGTTCAAAAGACAAGATATTACATTATCGGCCAGAATATTCATGTTATTTCTTGAGTCAATCCTCATCGGGTCTTAATGAAGAAGCCCAATACACTCAATTCTAGGCTTGCTACATGGGCCATATTATTAGCACAATATGATATGGTGTATGTTCTACAAAAGTCTGTAAAAGGCCAAACACTAGCTGATTTCTTAGTAGCTCATCCTGTCCCTGAGACATCTAAACTCTATAACAAAATTCCAGATGAGACATTAGAATCAAATATGGTCTCAAAAGAATTCCCTACTTGGCATTTGTTCTTCGATGAAGCATCTAGAATTGGACCTGGAGACACCCTTGTTGCTGGAGTGGGAATTGTTCTTATTTCACCAGATGGATTAGCTATTCAGAGAGCTTATTTCTTAGATGAGTCATGCTCTAACAACGTAGCAGAATACAATTCTTTGCTCATTGGACTCCAATTAGCCAAACAACTGGATATTGAATATCTCGAAGTATATGGTAATTCTAAGCTGATTGTTAATCGGGTTAGAGGTACATACGAAGTTCGACATCAAGATCTGGTACCATACCATGAAGCGGCAATTAGAATAGCTTCTCGTTCAAAGGGTTCTTTATTGAGCATGTACGTCGAGCATGCAACACAGAAGCTGATGCTTTAGCTAACCTGGTTGTGGTCTTGGCAATTTTGGTCAAAAGATAGCAAATGGTTGTTATCTCCAATAGAGATCTATTTTGTATTGAAAATAACGATAACATTAAATTCAGTAATTCAACTGAAGTCAATGTCATTAGCGAAGACTGGAGAGCAACTTTCATCGATTTTGCAGTACATGACATACTACCTGAAGATCCTAAAGAAGCTACAAGTATTCGTCGGCGATCGCTTCGATTTTATTATATTCATACCACCAAAACCCTCTTTCGACAAACTTTTGATGGATTACTTTCAAGATGTCTTGCTGGTGATGCAGCAAAAAAGATATTACACGAAGCTCATGATGGCATTTGTGGAGCACATCAGCCTGGTCCTAAATTACAGGATCGTATCCGACGTATGGGCTACTACTGGCCCTCTATGATATTAGATGTCATTGACTATGCAAGGAAGTGTCATGCATGTCAGATTCATACAGATTTTATTCACCAACCGTCGAAATTTCTTCACCCGACTGCTGCCTCATGGCCCTTAGAAGCTTGGGGCATGGATGTAATAGGTCCTATTAATCCTCCTTCATCTAAAGGACATCGGTTTATCTTGGCTATAATCGATTATTTCTCTAAATGGGCTGAAGCTATACCTTTAGCTGAAGTAAAGACTAGTAGTGTCATCAACTTCGTCAAACATCATGTAATATACAGATTCGATGTACCTCGTCGAATCATCCATGATAATGGGCCACAATTCATCAGTCAGAAGTTTACTAGGTTCTGTAATGACAACAGGATCAATAATGTTGCTTCTACGGCCTATAATCCTGCAGCTAATGGGTTAGCTTAAGCATTCAGCAAGACTATTATCAAACTCCTTAAAAAGTTTATTTCTATTAACAACGCAATTGGAGTGGAAAGCTTGGAGAATGTTTATGGGCTTATCGCACTACAGTCCGTAATCCCACAGGTTGCACACCTTTTTCTCTAGTATATGGATGTGAAGCTATCTTACCACTAGAAATTCAAATTTTATCTTTAAGAATTGCCATTGCTAAAGAACTTACCACAGAAAACAATGATCGTCTCCAACTTCAAGAATTGGAGGCACTTGATGAGAAAAGGCTACTAGCTCAACAACATATCAAACTTTATCAAGCCCGTATATCAAAAGCATTCAATCGCAAAGTCAAAGTGCGAACATTTCAAGAAGGCAAGCCAGTTCTTACAGTCAGACGTCCTATGACTATGACCCATACGAGCAAAGGCAAGTTCGAGGTGAAATGGGAAGGTTCGTATGTGGTAAACAAGGTTTTCTCAAATAGAGCCTATCAGTTAACAGATATGGATGCCAGAGTTGCTATGATGCCTATCAATGGCAAATTTATCAAGAAATATTATGTATAAAAGTAAAATGTTCGTCATTCAGAGAAATGATGTAAATAAAGTTTATTTTATTTCAAAAGCAGAAAGAGTTACATAATATCAAGGACAGGGACGAGGACCCGATCCTTCATGATTAAATACATGATTTGCCAGTAATTCAAATATCTCATTGTTTGAACACACTAGCAACTCACAGGCGGTAATCCTTACAGCTTCTTCTTCAGCAGCCTTCCCAGGCTCCATCAACTTGGCAATCAGATCCTGCTGTGGTACAAAAATAGTTGAGCCTTTACCCACTTCTTTCTGAGGAGGCACCGAAGGCTTAACAGAAGACGTCTCAGTCATATCTTCGATCTTCGGAGTGAGCAAATCTTTAGAAGATATTTTATGCAGAAAGAAAAGAAATTGACGATATCTACAGGAGTTTTGTTCTTTTTATAGACAGAACGACTAGATAATCGGCTTCGAGAACCGATGCGACTTTTCTTCTTCAAAAGAAGTCCAACTGTTCATTCATTTATTTCTTCCCCCAAAAAGAGATAATTGTTCATTAATTCATTCTACTCCTCAAGAATCGAGATGACTGTTCATTTATTCAGTGTCTCCTCCTCAAAAACTGAGGTGACTGTTCATTCATTTATTTCCCTAAAAAAGAGTCTGACGGTTCATCCATACATTCATTAGTCTTAGTATCTATTGTCTTTTATTTTACTTTCTTGTAAATGAAAAGAATTCACGTCCTTCACACCTCTAAATTTCGATTATCTACATCAGCAACTTGTTACGTCCCTATTACCTCTGATAAAGTTGTCTATTGAAATACCAGTATTTCTAAACGTTATATCCTACCACGTCCACATTACCTATGAGCAGATGTAATAAATATTGTTATTTTCTAAATCAAAAAATATATCATGTCCAGTACCTTTGAATATATTTTCTATTCTATTACTTATATCTAAAATAAGATATGCAACAAGTAATAGAACCACATAAAAAGTTTCTCATTTTATTTCTATTCTTCAAAAAAGAGATACATTATAATGAAAAAGACAACAAGTTTCGCTCATTCTATTCTGAAGGATAAGTAATAAGCTCTACAATTTGCTTCTTCAAAACTTGAGCTCTTTTATTGCAAGAATCTAGTACCGCTGCCTGGCTTCAACCCTTCCTGACTCAGGATCGAATGGGTGCAGAGCAGCAATTTGACGTGCTAGTTCTTCATTCTGCAGCTGTTCAAATTTAGTCTTCTGATGCTTCAAAGCATCTATTTGATTAATAGCAGCTTGATGTAGCTGAGTTTCTTGTTCTATGTTTTGTTTAACAGTCTTGAGTTCTACTTGAAGCTGGGCAATTTTAGCCTCTATCAGCAGTCTTCTTCTCTTCATCTGCAGCCTTACTCTTATGACTCTCAGCAATAGAAGCTGCATCAGCAATTTGAATGTCTATTTCAGATGATTGTCTAGTAAAAGCCAGCAAAAATACTTCAAAATTGGCTTTACTAATCTTTGCTTCTCGAGCCATAGCTTCATATTCTATGTTTACTAATTGCTCGATATCTCCTCTTTTTAGCTTCTTGTAAGCTTTTATAGATCCCTCCAGCTCATCCAAAATATGTTCCAAAAAGATAGCCTGAGCTTCGTCTCCTTGACTGCGGATGCCTCCGATCAAGAATGTAGAGGGAGTTCTAATGGTACTAAAAGGAACGTCATCTCTCTCCATCACTCGATGAACCAGAGGCTCCAGGGATGTAAAGAAGACTTTCGTGAAGGAGGCCACCACAAACTTGTTAGTTGATACGGCTCCTGGGGTGGCTACTACTTCCGCTGGAGTCTTAACAGTCTTAACATGTGTAGGCACTTCATCTTGAGCGCTGATGTGGGAAGAGCTCCCTTCTCCTGTTATCGTTCCTGTGGGTCCTTCTGCAAATTACATATATTATTTGTTTGAGATATTGCTGAAGAAACTACGAGAAATAAATCATGTTAAAAATTTACCTGAGCTGGGTTCTAGGGGTTTTGATACTTTCGACTGAAGCTTCGATAAGGTGTCTGCAGACATAGTGGCTTGACTACTGCATGCTATCGATTCAGTCTAATATGGCAGAGTCATTGGAGTTTGATCTGTTCATTCTGCTGCCACTCCAGAAATCTCAAGATTTTTAGACGTTTTGGGTTTATCGATTTTGGGACTGGTATGTCCTTCATCGATAACCACATTTTCCTCGTCTTCAGCGGTTGAATGGTCTTTATCAACCGGGAGTTCCTGAGGTGATGATACATCCACTAATGTTTATTTCTCTTTAGTGATTTCATTCCAACATCATCATATACTTCATCACCAAAGTCGCAATCGGCCAAGGCTTCAATCATTGCCTCTTCAGAATGAGTAGGCTCTTGATCCTTCGGAGAGTCTTGTGGAAGCAGATCCTTCTCTGGAGAGGTGGCTTCCAGAGTCATAGGAGTTGGGGATGGAACCGTTATTCCCGCCGCAACAAGTACATTGGCGGGAATACATACCATCACAGCTTCTGATCTTAGAGGTTCTACAGTGGTAGTAGACGGCCGAACATCCGCTGAAGTAGTCACTGCAAAGAAAGAAATCAATTTAATATACACCTTTGACAGAAAAAATATATGTATATTATTAGGGTATATCACAATCTTGATATTATCTTCTTGAGATGGTACCTCTTCGGCAACTACCAACTTTCGCCTGACCTCTCTATGTGGTGATGCAACCGGCTCTTCAACAGCTCCGGTACGATCATCCTCCAGATCGATCAGAGTGGTAGACGTTCCTCCTTCTGTGACTCTTTTCTGCTTCTGAATAGAAGAAGGAGTGATTTTATTCTCTCTGGAGGAAGTGCTGAGGAGCATCTATTTCGACTGAGAATGAGTCGTTCTTGTAGTCGTTGGTTCATTTATAACCAATGATGTCCTTCTCTTCTTCTTCGGAGCCCTTGGAGAGGTAGGTCTACTATCTAGCTGCTGAGGAGGGGTCGTCGCCTCCTTAGCCTTTCTTTTCTTCATTCCCTTAGCAGGGGATTTCTCTTTTCGCACCTTTAAAGGTACGTCCAGAGGATCCTGAACTTCATCGAGATAGTTCTTTAGAATGGATGCTTCCAGTGGTGGATCGGCAGGATCTCTGTCCTCTGCATCCTGGAAGGAGTGAGCAGTGTGTTTCCCTGACTTAGATCGCTTCTCACTTGCAAAGCTATGTACAGGATGGAAGCTTTCAGTAAATGTGTTCGCTGAAGTATAGAAGTTTGCGTATGTATATAACATATGTAGGCCTTACAGAAGATTGAAGGGCATGGAAATATAGCTTTTGTACCCCTGGCGCTGTAGTATCTCCAAGTCCTAGCCCCATCAATCAAATAACCTTTGGCTTGTAGGCAAGTGGTGGCATTACCCACATGAAGCTGATCATATCCGAACTGTCGTACAAATCGACTTGGCAAGTACAGTTCCAAATAGCACTCTTCCTCGAATCTGTAGACCAAGTGAGAGGGACGGATCGTCTGCAGCCACAAAAAATGGGTGTACTTAAGCGGAGTGATTCTGTAGTCAAATCCATCATTTTTGGAGACATAGTCTCATACCCATGAGGAGGCTGAATACACTGAAAACTCCATCCCGATCTACGGTTCAAGGCAAATCTGCACTCTGAAAGAGCAGTATATTGCCAATGAGCGCTGGAGTAGCGTCTGATAAAATCTCTACCAACACTTCCCATATTAGGGTTCATCAGACAGGGATGGTGAAGCAATAGCCATCCGAATAGATAGGTGTATGGCATCTCGGTACGAGGGAAGTCTTGCCTCGCTGCCTTGTCATTTAGCATAGTCTGCACAAAAGAACGCAACCCTACATTCAAACGGCAGGTCATGGCCGATAGGATATCCATATTATATCCAAAAACAAGACATATTGCAGCAAACAGGATGCCCCGATGGAATCTGTCAACTGCACTGGCTCCTGGAACTATAAAGTGCCGCAGCCATAAAGAGAGAAAGCCCGCCAGGTGGGCCTCTTTAGACATGGTTCTGTAACCCTGTCTGAGATAACTTTTGAGAGTGTCGCCAGCTTTGAACGGATGCAAGTCCTCATCCAGTGTGACATCTCCATGATTATGTTGCTCCATCAGATATTACATGTCGCTTTGACTGAAGGATTCAAAGAAACGAGGAGCACAGGCTTGATTCTCAAGTAGCTTGTCCTCTCGTGCATGACCCAAGAAGAGATATGGCATCCACTTGGTGGTATAAGAAGTACCTGCAGTGGCATTTTGTAGAAGAGCGAGCAAATTTTGTAGTGACATAATAGCTCCTGGAAGACGGTGATCATCTGAGGATTCTCTTCCGCCATAGCATCCAATTCGTCATTTGTGGACATGTACTCCTCGTATGGATTATCGCCCATTGGTAGATGAGAGAGATATTTCATCTCATGGAGAGCAAATTCTATTTCTCTATGGGGGGTCATGAAAGTCCCAGTACTTTCATTATATCTCTCTACTAAAGCCAGGAACATATGAGCGTTCTGGCGAATACCGTAGACCGTAGTCCAGATGGCATCGTAAAGATCCAGATCGAGGAGCCTGTCCTTGAACTAATCCAAAATCTAAATGGATAAGCTGTTCCAACGCTTCATATCTGGGTTAACCAGACCTGTCATACGTATGCTGCAGTCTGGATATCTTCCTTCAGCCCTTGCAAATGTATTTACAAATATGGGTATTCTGACAGGAAGGAGCAGAGAAGAATCCTCAGAAGGAATACAGCTTTGCTTCAAGCCCCTCAAATGGGTGTTGTACTTCTCAGAAGTACTGTAAAAGAGGTCTCTTTGCTTCAGACCTTTTCTGTAACAGATTTTGTCGACTCTTGCCTGCTAAATTGAAGTCAGATCCCATGACATTCTTTTGGGATATTTTGCAAATTCATACTGGGATAATGCCATAGACCTCGATATTTCTGTGAGGTATATGACTTTATTTTCATCTTTGAATATTCTTCCCTCTTTTCTGGTTTTGGGCTGAAAAGTCTTCTTGATGGCATCCCCGAATAGAAAGGCAGGTTGTTTGTGGACTACAGTATCCAAACTTTCTAGAGGTTCTCTATTCATTAAGCTCAGCAAGGTTTGGTTCTCTTGGGCCATGAGGAGGGTCTTTCGTGCTTCAGGACCATCGTACTGAGGGAATGTTACATGAGATAAATTCTCCTTGTACTCTGGTGTCACACCCCGCTCCCGTAGGAGCGATCGTCCTCGCTAAGGCGTGATGCCGCACGGACCTAGGTTGCGCCCGTGCAAGGCCATGTCCAGAAACGGCCGATTTGAGCTAGGCCACAGAGTCGCACAGAGTGTCCCCATTTGCAGCAGAAAGTAAATGAACACAAGTAGAAGCGAATTCAAACTCTTTATTGATATTCAAGAAGTTTACAAGCGGCGCTAGGCCGAGTTTACAAGTTGCTCAAGCTCTCTCTCTCTCTGAAACATAAAAGGCGTGCCAAGTGGCTTATAAGATGGAATGATTCATGGCGATGTTCCGATGCATTATGTCCTATATATGGTGCTCTAGCTCCTTGCAATGCTCCAAGGCTTCAGAGATAGCTCCGTGCCTTAGCACGTTCGAGGAAAGCTCCGCACCCGATGACGTCTCCTGCATCCTGCAAGCAGACTGTGGGGTTATCAGTACATTGTTATGCACTGGTGGGGAGGCTAGCTCACCCACAATGCTATCATTACCAAACACGTTCTATTTACTTTTGTGCACTGTCTATCATTCATTGTCTTTCTAATCTTGCCTTAGGATCAGTTTTATGGCATATTTCGTAAACTATCTCGTGTTGCCGAATTCAAGTGTCTGCATAGAAATGCATGCACGACTTACCCATACTTACCGTCCGGCCTTCCCTGTCCAACGTAAATCAAGTTAGTCAACAGTTCACATGTAGTAACTTAACGTGATTCATGTAAACATTCAATGATAAGGGCGTGTCCCTGCCTCAGGTTCTAGCATGTCGTGGGCACGTTATCTAACTCACTTGTATAAATTACTCTTTATCATTTGGTGTGTTATGTTTCAAGCATGTTCGGAGTGTTATATTTCAAGCATGTCCAGAGTGTTACATTTTAAGCATGTTCAGGAGTTACATTTCCAGCATGTTCGTGATAATACATTTCCAGTATGTTCAGGATGTTACATTTCAAGCATGTCCAGAGTGTTACATTTCCAGCATGTTCAGGACGTTACTTCATTTAGTTAACTTAGATTACTTATTTCAATGCAAGAACTTGCACGTGGATTGCCACCAGCATAGTCCACTTAATCTACATGTATGGGTCGCTGGCTTTACAAGCCATTTTGGATATATCACTTGGGCATTCTCACCTATCGAAGCGTGATGGCTGGTACACCTTGATAGTCTCTTGAAATGCCTGGCCTTACGTCTCCTTGAGTGGCCGAGCCCCCACTCAAAGTATCCCGTAAGCCCCATGTCTGATTTCGCCTAGGCCGGCCATGGTATTTCCCCTCCCCCATCGCCCGTGCCGCAAAATCCTTTCTCATGACGGCCACGGTATTCTACCCCATCGCCCATACCGTTTGTCCATGACCATTTCGTATTTTACTTGTCATTTTAACATAACGGCTATCTAGAGCCATAATGCGTTATCGACTAGGTTGGCGTCCGTACAGCGCGGGTAGCGAGCCCCGTTACACGTGCCCGTCATACCTATCACTAACGTCTTTCATGTCTTATCTTTTATTCACTCTTTCATTTCTTTCTTTCACTTGTTCGTTCATTCATTCATTTTTTTACATATTCATTCATTTATTCATTGATTCATTCATTCATTCATTCATATATTATGCAACTCCCCGTGCGGGAGTCGTCTTGGCGACCCATCGGTCCCGAAGTCTTTCAATGTTGCTATACTCTACTCGGAACGACTATGTCGATAGTCTTCCATTTCATTGTTGTAACCCATTCATTGTTTCATTGTTGAATGCGTAAGGGACTTGAATGTAAGCTTGTGCCTTAGCACGAGCGTGGAGCGCGGTACGAGAGTTTCTATATTTGCCGAGTTCTTTTCCATGCTCTAAACAAGCATACAAGATAGGATTATTCCCTTAGCTAGGTATGTTGAGTCATTCATTTATTAGCATGCGCGGTGTTGACGCCTAGCAATTCTAGCATTAGTGTCCGTATTGTTATGTGTCTAGGCTAAGCAAAGACGGGTTCATCGGAGCCACCCACCTTAGCGATGTTCGCATTGGCCGAGCGATACTCCGAGCGTGCCTTTGAAATTCTAAGTCTGGATTCATCTTGACGGGCCAATGTAAGCCTTGCATCGATTCTTCATCAGGTCGATGCCAACTCTTCGGGTTGACGGCTCGTTTGAGTTGTTGCACTTCCCGTTTGAATCAGCGTTCCGCTTGGACGGAGCGGGTCATTACATTATACACCACTCAAAACAAGTCTCGCCTTTGAGACTTCCTGAGTGCAGGTCATGCTACCATTCCTTAACTCGTGTCGTCGTGTTTCTTAGACAAGTCTGTCGAACGACTCTATCGTTCGATGGCATCGAACTATACTCGATACCTTTCCAAGTTCCGTGTCGCATACGCTTGGTCGATTTTATTGAATAACTTTTCATTTATTTTAGAGTTGATGGTACTCATTTAATTGTCGTGTTTCTTCAACTTGGTTGCTATTTCGACGTGTCATGGGACTGAAATGGTCACACGAGGCACGTTGTAATTCGTCAAATGCGAGGGTCGTAGGCTGAGGCATACTCACTTTCGTTTATCTCGGTCATCGAGATGACCCGATTCGCTTCTCAAGTGTTCGTGTCCACGAAATCAATAGGATTTCTTCTTAGCGGGGTCGACCAAGTCTAAGTAATTTCCATCTGATTCAAGACTAAGTATTGTACTATCAATGGTTCAATTCGTTATACCAACTTTTACTTGCACGATATCGATTCCATATTATTCACTTGTTTAGGGCCAATCTCGTCGTCGTTCACGCACACTCTACCTACGCGTTTCTTTGATTTCGAGCCACGCTCGTACTGGTATCATTTCTTTCTTTTAACACAATCTCATGTTCTCGACACTCTTCCATTCCTCAAGTCATGCTTGAACTCAACGTATCACTTGGCTGGATCGTGCACGCATTCCAGGCGTCCCCAAAATACATGCATTCAGCCAAGCCGCATGATAGAGAATTTATCATTCTCATTCGAGTCACATCGTGCACATACTCAGGCGTCCCTGAAATATATGCATGTCAGCCGAATCTCGTGAGCAGGGTTTTCTAATCTTGCATCATTCAATTCATCCATGTCAATCCTTAAGATCAATCTTTTGATTGCTAACACTTGAAATAGGGCGTCTCACCTAACCGCTAGGCTATTTCTCAAGACTAAGTCAATGTCAAGATTGGAATCATATTTCTCCAACAATAATGCCAATACTGACCCCAATCCTAGGGTCAAACCAAAGTCGGTAGTACGGGATTTTCTACCCAAGCTCGCGTCACTCAGATTTCTAAACATCGAGCACGATCACCTAATTTGCATCAAGACATCGTTGCACATATTCAATTCCATTCAATTTACCAATTCTAACCAATTCATGTATTCGATCACGAGGTCGTCTAGCTTTTGACAATACGTTGTGCCCCAATCTCACGCGAGTTCGATTATCCACGGTGGTTCATGAATCACCATACAATGCTCCCGTGGAATAATTATTCTCATCGGGGCATAACTCTTGCTTGCATCTAGACTAATTCATTCTCGATACGCGGATTGGACCTACGCAATCCTCAAGCTCAATCATCAAGCACACCAAGTCATTCTCAAGTTTACCTTCGCGTCACTACAATTCGAAGCACACAAATTGTCGTGCCATGCTAGTTCAATCACCCCCGCTGTATGAATTACCATATCAGCGCTCACGCGGAGTGATCGCCCTAATCGACGTGACGCATGTGCGAGGCTGGAGTTGCGCTCGTATAAGACAAGAATGTCGACGTTGGGGTTATCGTCGAAGCAATCCAAACATTTTATTTTCATCCAAGCCGAGATCTCTATTCGATAGTCCGACCGTCATTCATTCAACCAGAAAATCCTCGAGTCACGTCTATATTTTCCTCGACATGTTTCAATATCCCGAGTATAGCATCCGTCAGAACAATGATATTTGCACGATCGTCATTCGCCGAGTCAGAGTACCCCCGAGTTATCGCATATGGATCTTTGATACGCCTCAATACCATCAACGATATGCGTAACCTGACGATCTTCCTTTGCAACCAATTTTGAGTCATGCAACTGATGCTATTGTTCGAACTGGATATACCACAATTCTATTCAATTCAATCCAAGATCAAGTTCGATCGCTATTCCTCGAGCTAGTTTCAATATCGTTCTCCAAACTCAAGTCACATTTCGTTTGACCCAATCCGAAATCACAAGTACTATCCCCTAGCTTCCTCGATCAAGACATACATCTTCATTCATCGTTTCGAGTCGTTTTCCCTTGCGTTGCCCATTGATAAGTTGTCCGAACGACATCTCGTTCGGGACATTCGAAGTCACGACCAACTAAGCGTGATGCGTTCTAAGGCTTTGCGCGATACCATCGCTTGCCGACATACTCGTTCTATCCGTAAATCCTTTAGTCTTGCTCGTCCATACACCACTCAGGGTTCGAGCCACTCGACTAATCGTCGACACCCATTCTTATTCTTCTCCGGACCTATCACATACACCACTCGGGTTCAAGTCATTCTATCAATCCTCAAAAGATTATTCGATTCTCAATCGACATGTTCAATCGTACGTTTGCCCGTTCCTCACAGTCTAAATCAATCTTCCATGCATGCCTAAGCATGAACTCGATAGCGTTCCTATCGATATACACTCTAAGTGTAGCTTCGTTCCCGACCGAGCGATACTTGATATCGCTCGTAACTCGATTGCACCAAAAGTCGAGGTGCACGACACGCGGACTAAGTTGTGCCGCATAACCATCTCGTGCGAACTATATTCCGAGTTTGCACGCTCAATTGCTAGGGTCATCGTAGGACTAGTTACGCATGCACGCAATTTGTTAACTTTAGCACATGTTTTCATTCAAGACAAGTTGACACCGTTCGGCACAGAGGCCTACCGATGCATTCGGCGATAGCCTACCAATGCGTTCGATTGAACGCCTGCTCGAGCTTTTGAAAATATTAGACTTATTGTATGGAACATCCCAAGGCACAATGAGAGAGAGCGTATACTTCTTTATTCCCACGACGAGCTTTCAAAATAGAGAAAATTGAAACGAAGTCCAAGGACGTAAAGCCGTGCTCTGATACCAATCTGTCACGCCCTGCTCCCGTAGGAGCGATCGTCCTCGCTAAGGCGTGATGCCGCACGGGCCTAGGTTGCACCCGTGCAAGGCCATGTCCAGAAACGACCGATTTGAGCTAGGCCACAGAGTCGCACAGAGTGTCCCCATTTGCAGCGGAAAGTAAATGAACACAAGTAGAAGCGAATTCAAACTCTTTATTGATATTCAAGAAGTTTACAAGCGGCGCTAGGCCGAGTTTACAAGTCACTCAAGCTCTCTCTCTCTCTCTGAAACATAAAAGGCGTGCCAAGTGGCTTACAAGATGGAATGATTCATGGCGATGTTTCGATACATTATGTCCTGTATATGGTGCTCCAGCTCCTTGCAATGCTCTAAGGCTCCAGAGATAGCTCTGCGCCTTAGCACGTTCGAGGGAAGCTCCGCACCCGATGATGTCTCCTGCATCCTGCAAGCAGACTGTGGGGTTATCAGTACATTGTTATGCTCTGGTGGGGAGGCTAGCTCGCCCACAATGCTATCATTACCAAACACGTTCCATTTACTTTTGTGCACCGTCTATCATTCATTGTCTTTCTAATCTTGCCTTAGGATCAGTTTCATGGCATATTTCGTAAACTATCTCGTGTTGCCGAATTCAAGTGTCTGCATGGAAATGCTTGTACGACTTACCCATACTTACCGTCCAGCCTTTTCTGTCTAACGTAAATCAAGTTAGTCAACATTTCACATGTAGTAACTTAACGTGATTCATGTAAACATTCAATGTTAAGGGCATGTCCCTGCCTCAAGTTCTAGTACGTCGTGGGCACGTTATCTAACTCACTTGCATGAATTACTCTTTATCATTTGGTGTGTTATGTTTCAAGCATGTTCGGAGTGTTACATTTCAAGCATGTCCAGAGTGTTACATTTCAAGCATGTTCAGGAGTTACATTTCCAGCATGTTCGGGATGATACATTTCCAGCATGTTCAGGATGTTACATTTCAAGCATGTCCAGAGTGTTACATTTCCAGCATGTTCAGGACATTACTTCATTTAGTTAACTTAGATTACTTGTTTTAATGCAAGAACTTGCACGTGGATTGCCACCAGCATAGTCCACTTAATCTACATGTATGGGTCGCTGGCTTTACAAGCCAATTTGGACATATCACTTGGGCATTCTCACCTATCGAAACGTGATGGCTGGTACACCTTGATAGTCTCTTGAAATGCCTAGCCTTACGTCTCCTTGAGTGGCCGAGCCCCCACTCAAAGCAGACCGTAAGCCCCATGTCTGATTCCGCCTAGGCCGGCCACGGTATTCCCCCCATCGCCCGTGCCGCAGAATCCTTCCTCATGACGGCCAAGAGTGTGCAACTTTATAAGAAAGCAAAAAAAAATTTAGGTTGCGCAACATCTTGAGTTGTGCATCATTCTGGGTTGCACAAGATTCTGAGTTGCACAACATTCTGAGTTGCACGACAACCTAGGTTGCGCGACATACTGTGTTACGCGAAACTTAAGTTGCACAACATCTCAAATTGCGCTACATACAGGCTGCGCCACAAATTGCTTGCACAATATTTTTATTGTGCAACACAACTGATTGCATAACACGGTTCGTAAGAACGAACAGTGCTCAAATAAAGCAACCACACCCTAAGAAGGGGTGGCACAGAGTTTGTGATACGCCAAATACTCTAAGAAAAGGGGTGCAAGTCAATTTCATCAGTTCAATTTGTTCGTTCTTGATCACCTTCCAGAGCTGGGTTTGTTGTTTCTCGACGAGAGGAGGGCGACGCATACTGTGATGCGCAGGTCGGCGGAGCATGAGTCAAAGGGGCAGCGACGCCCTTCCCTTTGTCGACGGCGGTCTTCTTGGGGGCCATGTCGTCGAGGAAATAGTCGAAGAAGAGGGTTGCAAGGATTCAAAGTATTCTCTCAAAAGATTAAAAGTAAAAGTAAAGAGTTATAATCTGTTAAGCAAGGGTTATTTATAGCCTAAAGACAGAATCCTAACAGTCGCACTAAGTTGCGCATTAAGAATCGTAACAGCTCGTAATAGACTGTACGAGATAGGCACAACTTGACTCGGTAATTGTCATAGTTCAAAGTATTTCTAAGTTTTGTGACATTTCAAAATTCGAAAACTTTGAAGGGGGTCTTGTAAAAAAATCAAGTTATGCCAGATTTTTTACTGCTCAACAATCAAGTTACGCCCCAAAAATCAAGTTACGCCACTGTTATGAAGCCCAAAGATCAAGCTGCGCCACTGCTCAGGATGAGCCAAATATCAGACTATGCCCTATCACATTGTGCCAAAGTCTACATGGCACCTGACAAATAATTGCCATCATTAACTGAAAGCACTGACAACTGACAGTACGGTGAACGAATAAAATCTTCTTAAATCCTGCAAAAGGTGGCGCTCGAGACGATTTGTTATGATTTGATGACAGCTGTCCTGCACACTCTGTGAGTTGCGCCTAGGCGCAATCTGAACGAATTCTCCTCACACATTTAAAAGCTATCACGTGCCTATGCACTGAGTTGCGCTTAGGCGTAACCTAATCAAGCGCAGTTTGACTCGTTGACTGAAGCTCGTGCAACTGGATAAAGTTGAAGCAACTTACGTTCTAAAGAAGGATGATGTGGCGCACATGCCACTAATCTCTCAAAAGGTGTCCACTACTCTGTACACGACCATACGTATTTCAATCATATGATATCACATGTCTAAATACAGTTAGTGCACGTTCGAGTAACTGAATGGAAGTTGCACAACCTGAAGTTGGTGCAGTTCAACCTCGTGCACATCAGAATAACTGCTAAAACAGTTATTTCCAGAACTCTATAAATAGAGTTTCCAATCATTATCAAGGCATAATAGAGATCATCATAGATCAAAACTTCTTGCAAAAGTGCTGCTGTATTCTCCAGAGGCTCTAGTCTTCAAGTTCACATAGTCCAAGGGGATAAAGTGATCGTCTTCTGATCGAATTCCTAAAGTTGTACTTCCCCAGAATTCATTGTACTTTGTATGATTCTTTCAAGTTTGTTATAAACTTTTTATTTTTGCCAACTGTCGCGACCCGCACCCACTGTCAGGGTACGAGAACGTAACAACGCCCAGCCTACGCCGCAGTATCGGCGGTAGAACACTGTCCTAGGTCAATCATCTAACCATATAAAAGTACCTGTACAGTTTATACTCTCCGAATGGAGGTGACATAACAATATACATCTCAATCACATCTAGGGTAGAAGAATGAAGAACAGATAGATAGATAGTAACTCAAAGAGAACCATAGCATAGATGAAAATGTCCAAGTGTCTAGGATAACATAACACCAGAATGTCAACTCATAATACAATAAGTCTAAGAGTCTATACATCTCCACATCTCAAAATACAACTCAGAATGTGAGACAAAAAGTAAATATAGAAAAGACTGCCTAGACTAAACTGGTCTAGACTACTGGGGCAATATCCTCAGCTGCAGGTGGATCCTGCTGAGGGTCCACAACATAAGTATCATCTAGTCCTGCTCCATAATAGGTAGACACCAGGGCCTCATCCTCATCCTCTGTAATATTTTCAACAGGTCCAATCAGGACGGAAACGAGCACAATACATCTCACGCAGTGCATAGCAGGTTAGGAAATACGATACAGGCAATAGAGTAAGATACATGAACTGCTGAAAGGAAATATACGATGTAAAAGAGATAGCTGTAATGAAATATCTACTGTATATAGAGAACTGTAGTGACTAGTGATGTAGAGCACAAGATAGGCATGTGAATGGCTAGAATTTATACATGACTATACTACTGAGTTTGTACATGACTACACTACTTTGGAATTATTCACATGTCCACTTCTACTCCCCCGTACCCCAATCAATACACAAGGATCTATACAAGTTACGTTATTGTACATGATATCACATGGGGCCCATGAAAGGGTGTACATGATTGTATACATGAGAGCTCAGTAAACATGAGAGTACATGATCACATGAGTGTACATGAATAATGGAAGCATAGGAGTACATGATGATAGTGAAACACACATAACATGAAGTACCCGATGCTTCCGAGGGGGATAACATCTCATGTAAAGATCCATATAGTACCAATCCGTGTTACCAACGTGACAACAACAAGTAAAGTAATCTAGAGCGAGAAGTAAAGCCTGAACAAGTATGAAACGGTCAGAGAATGTACTCGCCTGATAACTGAATGTCTGAAGAGGATATACTGCCTGAGGAGAGGTGTCTGGCTCCTAATCAGAGCAATACAAGTCACAATGTATCCACAATGGTAAAAATAAAGTATACAATGCATACTACATGATTCCTAAGCCAAACTAGGTCAAAGTCAAACTTGGTCAACTCTAGACAATTCTAACAGTCAACTAAGTCAACTTAAGTCAAATTTAGATTAGTCAACAAGGTAATTGGGTCAAGGGTCAACTATCCAAGTCAACTCTATAAGGTTAACTCAACTAACCATAGGCTAACTTGTCTTAGGTTACCTAAGATACCATAATACAAAGCTAAGGTATAACCAACTTCCTATATAAGGTATACCACATATAAATACATATATTTAGTACAACATCAAACTTAATCTTATAATCAAGCTAAACCATAGTCTAACTCAATCAAGACTCAACTCTAAGTATCCTACTTAACCCCATACCTATCTTCACTCTACATAGGGCTATCTATATAACCAAGTCATAAATAATACCCTTATATAGGTCAAAGTCTAAACCAACTAGTCAATAGTCTAGGGTTTAGTCAAACTAGTCATTCTAGGTTAGTTTAAGTCAAAACTAGGTTAAGCTAGTTCAAATTTGACCTAAGGTTGACCTTGGTCAACACTTAGTCGAATTGGGGTCAAACTAGCTAAGTCTTGGTTTACTAGTCAATTAGGGTTAGGCCTAATGGCCATAGGCTAGTATCATAGCCCATAGGTTAGTATTCCTAGGTCAATGGTCATAGGGTTCATAGGTTTATACCTACAATAGAATCTATACAAATATATATATAACCTATATATAAAGGGTCACTATGTAATATACCCATAACCCCACATATTTATATAACATATATATACACTAATATATATCTATAACATATATATATACATACAAAATGTATATGTATATTACCTAATATATACTATATACAATATATATATAGAGAGGGAGGTAATGAGAGAGAATCATATAGAGAGAGAGAATAGGGGAGACTCAATGAGAGAGAGAGCTAATCAGTGAGAGAGGGAGAGAGACTGAACAGTGGGGGGGGTGTGTCTCAGGTTTCCTGAGACAGGAAACCCCCACAGAAAACACACACACACACCACATATATACACACATATGTATATATATAACTACACACACACACCACCAATTCTCCCCAAAATCGACCCACACCCTCAAATACATATGTACTACATATACATACTAAAATACACTAATACAATGTATAATTTATATCAAAATTAAGTTTGAAATTCATTTTTACAAAACTGGAAAATAATACAAAACTGGAAAAATGGACTGTTTAGGTAAATATAGGTAAACTTGATTTCTCACACAAAACCGAGCTAAGGCTCGATTCGAAGGGTTGGTAACTGAGCCCCTAGGTGTCCTCTAGTGTCTAGGGGGCCTGACACGACACCACGACACATTTCGACGTGTCCACGACTCATAAAACCCAATCGGGTAAACCTGATACACACGCACACACACAGTATCGTGCACGCGTGCAACTCACCCTAGGACACGACACAGACACTCTCGTGTCTCGTACACGTGCACGAATGTTCACCTAGGGGTAGGGTACGTGTCCAACACCCTGCACTGTGTCCACATGTCTCACAGTGTCGACACGAGAGCCGTATCAGTCGTGAAAACACGACTGATACGCGCGAGTTCGACAGCGTCGTGCACGCTGTCACAAGCCTCGTGCTCGTGACACAGGACACGAGACACCACGAAATCGTGTCCACGTGTTCGCCTAAGGATAGGCTTCGTGTCCATGACACTACGAAGTGTCCACGTGTCGTGTACAGTGGACACGACACGCTCAAAGTTAGGTGTCTGTGTGTGTATACTGTGCACTGAACGACCCTTGCGGGGACGATTCCGTGTCCGACACGACACGAGGTCATCCCAAACTTTGGGGATGACCTGTCAGTCAGTGCCCCGTGCTCTATGCCAATTTTGGCGTGTCCACGTGGTGTATGTGTCGAGAAAACGTGTCTAGGTAGCAGGACATATTTTGTGTACTGTGCAGTGTCCAGACAGTGTTGAAACTGAGAGCTTCGTGTCCAAATTTTGGACACGACACAACCCAATTTATGCTCAGTATTTTAGGGTTAGGTTTAGGGTTAGCTAGGCTAGGTTTTGGTTCAAAAGTTCTACAAAACAGTGTGTAAATATCAATGTGACAGTGAGCTAAAAACCTTAAAATACAATGAAATTAAATTAGGATACGTGTCCGATACGACACCAAACAATTCCTAGATTCCACCAAACTTTACCCACAGCTAGTATACACCTATATGCATGCATTTATGAAGAAAAATTACAATATTAATATGGTTTAGAGACATTTACCTATATGTGCAAAATCCTTGAAAACTCAATAAATGAGGGGGGTGTCCAAGTCCACTTATGGGTGTGTCCAAGTCCTTGTGTCCAACTTGCTAGCCTCCCTTAGCACCCTCTAGGTTGTAGGAACCCAATGCAAGAAACTAGAGGTGATTTGGACCTCTAAAGAGTGAGATATGAAATTTTGAAGTAAAGGGTATTTTTCATGAATTTAATTCAATGCAATGCAATGAATTTATCAAAATATATAGGAAGGGGGTCATGCCAAGGGGGGGGTGTCTTGGCCGGCCATGGCATGGCCAAGGCATGGGGGGGGGGGTTGTCCTTGGCTTGCTTACAAGCTAAGGGAAGGACTTTTGTAAAGGTTTAAGATATTTTGCATAAATCAAGCAAAATATCAATAAGTAAATATCTAGATATTTGTATAGCTTTGACTACCATGAATATCTAATCCTCTTAGTCATTCTAGGTTAGGGTTTAACCTATTGATTAGGGTAACTAGGTTAGGGATTATCAAGTCACTAATCAAAAGTCCATGAATAGTAAAATCTCACTAATCCTACTTAATTCCTAGAAAATTACCAAAATACCCCTTAGGCTAAAAATCACTAAAATAATATTCTAAGCCTATGGTCAAGTTCTCATGGTCATGGCAACTTCTAGGTTAGAGAAACTAGGGTTTACACTAAGGTTTACTAACAAAGTCATAAGTCATGACTTAGCATGACTTTAGAAATGGTTTAACTTAACTAAATTCACCAGAAAATCACACCATGACTAAAATACCACTAATAAATAATAAAAATAATAAATTTTCAAAAATCCCCAATTTTCAGAAACAGGGTGTTACAAGTCTACCCACCTTAAAATAATTTCGTCCTCGAAATTTAGATGGTCGTACTCCTTCTAGGTCAAACCTCCAACAATCAAGGACGAAGCCACTACCTAGGCAACATACAAGGTCAACAAGCAAAATATGGGTAGTAGACCTATACTGGGTCATGTCCAAAAATTGGCTGGCAGTTTTAGGTCATAAGGTGTCCTTAATTCAAATCGAAGCCAAAAATAACTCCATGGGGTAAATCAGGATGGAGTCTCGGATCAGGAAAATCGTACTAAGCAAATGAAGCACACAATGGTATGCCTGAGTGGGACACTAAGGTCATGGGTGTAGGTTGTCAAGTCTAGGTCATGCCTGTGAAATTGGTTTTGAGAAAACACTAGTCTTGTGCTCCTAATTAAAAGTCATGGTAATGTGCCTACGATGATCATAATTAGAGTGGGAATGGTCAATGGCCTAAATTTAAACCAGAAGTTGTGATGCAATAGTAGTACAAGGATAGGTTAAATGGGATAGTCTGTGACTATGGGTATTGGACTAGGTAGGTAAGAAAACAATGAATCAATAGGGTTAAGAGGTTTACCATTCTATGGTTAGAGCTACTCTTCTAAGTCAAAGGTATAGCACATACATCAATTCATTCCTATAGAATTTAACAATTAGAGCTACTCCTACTCCTACTCCTACTCCTAAATAAGAGATAAAATCAAAAGAACTATCAGGTCAAATTCATCAAAATAAGAATAGGTAGGAGCATATGGAATTGGATTCCAAGACAGATATAATGAAACAAGATGGGAATGGATTTGAAAGAACAGAACCTGCAAGTGGCTCCATCCATGTAGAATAATATATAAAAGCGAACCAAAGTGCAATAGGTTGATCAGACCATCATGCACCGGCCCTGATTAGACAATATGTTAGTGGGTACTAGCCCCCAATAAAATATGTCGTGATCAAGCTCGATAAAATATAAGCTTGCAAAACTAAGGCTAAATTAGCAGTAAAGAAGGTCAAAATATAAGGGAGGTAATGATGAATAAGGTTTAAATAGTCCAAGATCCCTTAAACATCAAGGAGTGAGGGTGAATTAAAACAAGAGGAAAAGGGTTTTCAATATCGAAGTTCAAAATAAGATTCTCAAGGGTCGTCCCGGAATCTCTCATGAAATCCTAACAGTGATTAAGTATCCATTCTCTCTAAGCCTATTCCTCTAATCCTATCGCAGGCTGTAGTGATACTCTAGTTCGAATACCACTACATAAACTCGACCTGCATGGGCCACCACTAAAAACGTGTCACGACCCGCACCCACTGTCAGGGTACGAGAACGTAACAACGCCCAGCCTACGCCGCAGTATCGGCGGTAGAACGCTGTCCTAGGTCAATCATCTAACTATATAAAAGTACCTGTACAGTTTATACTCTCCGAATGGAGGTGACATAACAATATACATCTCAATCACATCTAGGGTAGAAGAATGAAGAACAGATAGATAGATAGTAACTCAAAGAGAACCATAGCATAGATGAAAATGTCCAAGTGTCTAGGATAACATAACACCAGAATGTCAACTCATAATACAATAAGTCTAAGAGTCTATACATCTCCACATCTCAAAATACAACTCAGAATGTGAGACAAAAAGTAAATATAGAAAAGACTGCCTAGACTAAACTGGTCTAGACTACTGGGGCAATATCCTCAGCTGCAGGTGGATCCTGCTGAGGGTCCACAACATAAGTATCATCTAGTCCTGCTCCATAATAGGTAGACACCAGGGCCTCATCCTCATCCTCTGTAATATTTTCAACAGGTCCAATCAGGACGGGAACGAGCACAATACATCTCACGCAGTGCATAGCAGGTTAGGAAATACGATACAGACAATAGAGTAAGATACATGAACTGCTGAAAGGAAATATACGATGTAAAGAGATAGCTGTAATGAAATATCTACTGTATATAGAGAACTGTAGTGACTAGTGATGTAGAGCACAAGATAGGCATGTGAATGGCTAGAATTTATACATGACTATACTACTGAGTTTGTACATGACTACACTACTTTGGAATTATTCACATGTCCACTTCTACTCCCCCGTACCCCAATCAATACACAAGGATCTATACAAGTTACGTTATTGTACATGATATCACATGGGGCCCATGAAAGGGTGCACATGATTGTATACATGAGAGCTCAGTAAACATGAGAGTACATGATCACATGAGTGTACATGAATAATGGAAGCATAGGAGTACATGATGATAGTGAAACACACATAACATGAAGTACCCGATGCTCCCGAGGGGGATAACATCTCATGTAAAGATCCATATAGTACCAATCCGTGTTACCAACGTGACAACAACAAGTAAAGTAATCTAGAGCGAGAAGTAAAGCCTGAACAAGTATGAAACGGTCAGAGAATGTACTCGCCTGATAACTGAATGTCTGAAGAGGATATACTGCCTGAGGAGAGGTGTCTGGCTCCTAATCAGAGCAATACAAGTCACAATGTATCCACAATGGTAAAAATAAAGTATACAATGCATACTACATGATTCCTAAGCCAAACTAGGTCAAAGTCAAACTTGGTCAACTCTAGACAATTCTAACAGTCAACTAAGTCAACTTAAGTCAAATTTAGATTAGTCAACAAGGTAATTGGGTCAAGGGTCAACTATCCAAGTCAACTCTATAAGGTTAACTCAACTAACCATAGGCTAACTTGTCTTAGGTTACCTAAGATACCATAATACAAAGCTAAGGTATAACCAACTTCCTATATAAGGTATACCACATATAAATACATATATTTAGTACAACATCAAACTTAATCTTATAATCAAGCTAAACCATAGTCTAACTCAATCAAGACTCAACTCTAAGTATCCTACTTAACCCCATACCTATCTTCACTCTATATAGGGCTATCTATATAACCAAGTCATAAATAATACCCTTATATAGGTCAAAGTCTAAACCAACTAGTCAATAGTCTAGGGTTTAGTCAAACTAGTCATTCTAGGTTAGTTTAAGTCAAAACTAGGTTAAGCTAGTTTAAATTTGACCTAAGGTTGACCTTGGTCAACACTTAGTTGAATTGGGGTCAAACTAGCTAAGTCTTGGTTTACTAGTCAATTAGGGTTAGGCCTAATGGCCATAGGCTAGTATCATAGCCCATAGGTTAGTATTCCTAGGTCAATGGTCATAGGGTTCATAGGTTTATACCTACAATAGAATCTATACAAATATATATATAACCTATATATAAAGGGTCACTATGTAATATACCCATAACCCCACATATTTATATAACATATATATACACTAATATATATCTATAACATATATATATACATACAAAATGTATATGTATATTACCTAATATATACTATATACAATATATATATAGAGAGGGAGGTAATGAGAGAGAATCATATAGAGAGAGAGAATAGGGGAGACTCAATGAGAGAGAGAGCTAATCAGTGAGAGAGGGAGAGAGACTGAACAGTGGGGGGGGGTGTGTCTCAGGTTTCCTGAGACAGGAAACCCCCACAGAAAACACACACACACACCACATATATACACACATATGTATATATATAACTACACACACACACCACCAATTCTCCCCAAAATCGACCCACACCCTCAAATACATATGTACTACACATATACATACTAAAATACACTAATACAATGTATAATTTATATCAAAATTAAGTTTGAAATTCATTTTTACAAAACTGGAAAATAATACAAAACTGGAAAAATGGACTGTTTAGGTAAATATAGGTAAACTTGATTTCTCACACAAAACCGAGCTAAGGCTCGATTCGAAGGGTTGGTAACTGAGCCCCTAGGTGTCCTCTAGTGTCTAGGGGGCCTGACACGACACCACGACACATTTCGACGTGTCCACGACTCACAAAACCCAATCGGGTAAACCTGATACACACGCACACACACAGTATCGTGCACGCGTGCAACTCACCCTAGGACACGACACAGACACTCTCGTGTCTCGTGCACGTGCACGAATGTTCACCTAGGGGTAGGGTACGTGTCCAACACCCTGCACTGTGTCCACGTGTCTCACAGTGTCGACACGAGAGCCGTATCAGTCGTGAAAACACGACTGATACGTGCGAGTTCGACAGCGTCGTGCACGCTGTCACAAGCCTCGTGCTCGTGACACAGGACACGAGACACCACGAAATCGTGTCCACGTGTTCGCCTAAGGATAGGCTTCGTGTCCATGACACTACGAAGTGTCCACGTGTCGTGTACAGTGGACACGACACGCTCAAAGTTAGGTGTCTGTGTGTGTATACTGTGCACTGAACGACCCTTGCGGGGACGATTCCGTGTCCGACACGACACGAGGTCATCCCAAACTTTGGGGATGACCTGTCAGTCAGTGCCCCGTGCTCTATGCCAATTTTGGCGTGTCCACGTGGTGTATGTGTCGAGAAAACGTGTCTAGGTAGCAGGACATATTTTGTGTACTGTGCAGTGTCCAGACAGTGTTGAAACTGAGAGCTTCGTGTCCAGATTTTGGACACGACACAACCCAATTTGTGCTCAGTGTTTTAGGGTTAGGTTTAGGGTTAGCTAGGCTAGGTTTTGGTTCAAAAGTTCTACAAAACAGTGTGTAAATATTAATGTGACAGTAAGCTAAAAACCTTAAAATACAATGAAATTAAATTAGGATACGTGTCCGATACGACACCAAACAATTCCTAGATTCCACCAAACTTTACCCACAGCTAGTATACACCTATATGCATGCATTTATGAAGAAAAATTACAATATTAATATGGTTTAGAGACATTTACCTATATGTGCAAAATCCTTGAAAACTCAATAAATGAGGGGGGTGTCCAAGTCCACTTATGGGTGTGTCCAAGTCCTTGTGTCCAACTTGCTAGCCTCCCTTAGCACCCTCTAGGTTGTAGGAACCCAATGCAAGAAACTAGAGGTGATTTGGACCTCTAAAGAGTGAGATATGAAATTTTGAAGTAAAGGGTATTTTTCATGAATTTAATTCAATGCAATGCAATGAATTTATCAAAATATATAGGAAGGGGGTCATGCCAAGGGGGGGGTGTCTTGGCCGGCCATGGCATGGCCAAGGCATGGGGGGGGGGGGGTTGTCCTTGGCTTGCTTACAAGCTAAGGGAAGGACTTTTGTAAAGGTTTAAGATATTTTGCATAAATCAAGCAAAATATCAATAAGTAAATATCTAGATATTTGTATAGCTTTGACTACCATGAATATCTAATCCTCTTAGTCATTCTAGGTTAGGGTTTAACCTATTGATTAGGGTAACTAGGTTAGGGATTATCAAGTCACTAATCAAAAGTCCATGAATAGTAAAATCTCACTAATCCTACTTAATTCCTAGAAAATTACCAAAATACCCCTTAGGCTAAAAATCACTAAAATAATATTCTAAGCCTATGGTCAAGTTCTCATGGTCATGGCAACTTCTAGGTTAGAGAAACTAGGGTTTACACTAAGGTTTACTAACAAAGTCACAAAGTCATAAGTCATGACTTAGCATGACTTTAGAAATGGTTTAACTTAACTAAATTCACCAGAAAATCACACCATGACTAAAATACCACTAATAAATAATAAAAATAATAAATTTTCAAAAATCCCCAATTTTCAGAAACAGGGTGTTACACCAACATTAGTTAGCATGGTGTGGGACCCTAATATAACCTAAGTTGGTCTTAGTTGACTTGAGTGTGGCTAGGGTTCATGAGAGGATTAGGAGAGTTTTGTATTTGGACTTATGGCTAAGGGGTTGAGCTAGCTAGCTTATGAACTTGGCTCAAAGCCCATTTACATGAAACCCTAACCCTAATCCCCTATATGGCCGGCCACCACAGCCCAATTATAACATAATTTCAGCCTATATAATATCTCCGCATAACCACTTGCCTCTTTTAGAAATCCCCCTTTAGAAAACCCTAATTTCTTCCCCCTTTCATTATTCCTCCACCAAATTGATCCCAATCTTTTGAATTTGATTCCAAATTTGGAGTAGAAGAAGAAGGAGACTAGATTGCAATGAGGAGGGCTCATTGGAACATTATTTGAGGAATGAGACTTCACTATTTGGGGCCTTTTCTTGGAGATTGGCTCTCTATAGGTAATCCCTTCAAATCACCATAAAATCCTGATTTATTTCCATAGATGCATCCATCTAGGTGTCTCCTAGATGTAGGAAAAGTTTGGTGAAAATTCGTATTGATGGTGTCCATATCGGACACGTATCAGTGTAGGCTTATAGGTGTTTGATGAAATGCCTCAATGGCAATTTTATTGTTGTTTTTGAATTCTTTTTGAACAAACTTGTAGAGCTACATGTGCTCTTGGATTTCGTGCATGACTGAGCCGATCATTGGCTTCGTGTCGTGTGGAATAAGGGGCTGGACACGCCGCACAGACCATGCGACCAGTGTCCTGCTACCCGACAGCATGTTCTTCGTGTCTGTTCACTTGGACACGTGACACTTGGTGGGTGCCTTGGGATAATGACTGACATTTCAGCCTCTAACTGGTGTGACGAGTCATGTCGTATCGACATCGTATTCGAGAACATACTAATTTCATGTACACTGTGCAGTAGCCGTGTCTAGGCTCTGATACGCGTGTCGTACAGAGCGTAGACATGCCGTGGACATAAAGTATCATGTCGAGTGTATAGTCCTACGTGTGGGAAATACGTGGACACAACCACGTGATTCCACGTGAGTCGTGTCGTGTCCATGAGCTTGTGGACTCGCCGCACGAGCCTATGCAGTGGCCGTGTGTTGGCGAGTGTTCGTGAGTGTCTGGACACGTCGTGTCCTATTGTGTGGACACCATACGACTCGTGGGACATATGCACGAGTGTTTTCCAACCATTAATTTGGGATATTTATTTGATTTCGTGTTGCATTTGGGTTTTTTCCCATTGTTACTGATACGCGTACAGTAACTTGTTTTCCTGAGAATTTGAATCTGTTTATTTGATTTCAAATGTAATTTATATGTCATATATATGTGATATCATATCTGGGTTATTTGATTTTGTGTTGGGGTTCAATGTGGAGCTCGAATTGGCTGTGTGAGTGAGGATGCATGGGTTAACTGATACCAGGTTTTGTATATTTCTGAAATGAAGGTCTAGGTCTATATGTGATGAACTGAAATGAGGTTACATGGTATTTTTTTTCCTGAGATGTAACCATTTTACCGCTGTACACACAAACCCAGACCTCAAACTCTTCCCCACCATGTTCTAGACAGACTATTCACTAGTGTAAATCACACACACACACATGCCTACACTCGACTGAACCTAGGAACACACAAAAACCTGAGAACAACAACCACACACACACACATCCTATCACTAACCTGTTCATACACACACACCCTATCACCCTCATAACCTGTATACATACACACTATGAAACTTCACACACACACACACACACATATCACTCCCTATCACTCATAACTTGTACACACACACTACATAGGTATGCCTATACACACACACACCCTCTAACTGTCCACACACATACACCCCATATCACTATCCACTACAATGTTGACACACACACTCACCCCTATTTATATATGTATACCATGTTTGTGCCTTGGTTGTGTATTAGGCACTAGCCTATATGAATATATACATAGTTTGTATTTGTGTGTGTGATAACTTGTTTTGGCTTTTGATTGTGTTGAGTGCTAGCCTAGGCTTGGTGCTTAGTGAGACTTGAATGGACTAGGATTGACCTAGTTGACTAGTGTAGTTGACGAGAGTTGACCAAGAGTAGACTTTTAGTCTAGAAGACCTAGAATTCATATAGAATGCGCATTATAAAGTTCAATATTACCATTCTGGACATGTGTTACATGTGTGCTCTAAATAGGGACTCATCTACTGTTTGGACATCTATTACTCATCGGATACTCAGGATATCAGGCAATTCTCTGACCGTTTTATACTTGATAGGATTTATATTTATGCTCTATTTACTCTGTCTTGTTGTTAACACGGATTGGTACTATATATGTAATCCCCCTCGGGAGCATCGGGATATGTCATGTCATGTGCATTTCACTTTCATCATGTACTCCTGTGCTTTCACCATTCATGTGCACTTCATGTATACTTAATGTGCACCCAAAACAGAGGTATCTTACTCTATATATTTTCTGTCATATTATGAACTGCGTGAGATGTGCTCCTTCCTGTCCTGACTGGACCTGTTGAAATATTACAGATGACATTGAGGAGTTCTGTCCTACGTACTACAGAACAGGCCTAGATGACACCTGCGAGCTGGACTCCCAGGAGGACCCAGTCTTACCCCAGTAGGCTAGTTAGCTAGACTAGCTATCTTACTTTATGTCTTATCTTATTTTGGATACTATGTACTTATAGTTGTTAGATGTATGTGACCTAGGACAGCATTATACCACCGACACTGCGGCGTAGGCTGGACATACCCACTTCTCGTGCCCTACACTAGGTGCTGGTCATAATAGTATATTTTGAACACAAAATAATCCGAAATATATTCTCTTTATTGATATCTTTTGAACTAATTACAAAGCACTCATTGTCTCTCTTATACATTCTATACTTGGCTACAATCTCTCATGAACTATATAGATTACAATGACCCCGAGGATGAGGCTCTGGCTATCGCTTCTGACATTCCATTTTGATGCATCTTGTACCTGCGAACAAAATGGTGGTGGGTCAGTACATTAACATACTGGTGATAGAACAAAGGCTTTATCGTCTAAAATGATCACTAAGTAATTTAGTAAAATATTTCTGTGATAATGATCTTGCTACTTTTACCCATGTTCATTTATATAGTACAAAGTCAGATTATTTCTTTTGAAAAGCAATTCGAAAACCATATTTCATATTCCACGTTTCATTCATATTCACGATTGGTTCATCTCAATGCATTTATCCATTCATTTCTATTGACAAGCGCAGTAGTATATTTCATGAGTCATAGTCAAATCTCAGGGTCATTAGAAGTAGCATAACTATGTCATTCTCTTCTTTAAACTAATCAACATTCTAGGTGACTTACTTCTCGTTTTATCATTGAAACATTAGCATTTCCTTTGCACAAGTTATTCACATGAGCAATTTAGGCGAACTAAACTACTCATATAAGCTGATTAGACTAGGAATATAGAATATAAAACGAACATCACCCTTCAGCGATTCTTGCCCATTGTTGTCGATCTATCCCTACATGAGACAAGGATTATAAAATAAACCGAGTGTGTACTCTCTGTCCGTCCCTGCATTGTTAGCTGTCAAAAAAATCTTTACATATGCATGCACCACCAGATTAGCAGCTGTGATTCTAAGGCTCAGCTCTACACCAATACATGCACATTCCAGCGGTTGTGACTCAAGTTTCATGATGTCTGCACTGATATCACACAACTAGCAGCTGTGGCTTAGGGTTCAGCTCTTCACTAACCGACATCCTATCTACATGATGGTCCATGGGTCTATTCCCATGATTAGCCGTTGGAACTCTTTGGTTCAACTCGTCGCTAATAGATACAATACCCCTGATTGTGAGGTCACTTTACCTCAGGGTGCCTTAATCTATCAAAGGTCGAGTGGTTCCCAGTTCCCCAGGAATCCACCAGAGAGTCGATTACCTTGTGCACAAATTGTCCGAGACTAATGCATGAATGCTTCTATATCAAATAAATCTTACCAGAGAAAGAAAAATAATACGTTCCTTCGTGCATTAACAGATATACGACACGTTCTTTTCGTGCCTTAACAGATATACGACACGTTCTTTTCGTGCCTTAACAGATATACGATACGTTCTTTCCATGTCTTTCTTCTTTCGGATAAAAGAGCCAATAGTTCTCATATCACATTTACTTCTTTTCCATTACAACATGATGTACAAGTTCTTATGTCCATGTCTAACATTCAGAGCATACTAGAAAACCTGATCATTCATCTCTCACAAACTTGATAACAGATCCATTAAGATTAAGCATGTCTATGATAGCATACGCGTTCGAAACATGTAAGAATTTCCTTATCATTCTTACTAAGCATGACAAGGTTTCATACCTAGCATGGCAACATCTTATCTTGTCTTAGCAAAGCAAATGTAAGTTCTCTTATAAGCATACTGATTCGTTATACTAGTATTCTCAATGAATCCAACTTGTTATTAGCAATAGCATTATTAAAAACACAAATTCTTATTAGGCATGAAAGAATTAGAAAATAAAGTCCTTGTCCACTCACCCAGATTAATTGTCTTCGTGAAAGCTTCCTCTCGAGCCAGCACCAATTTCTCTGTTCATCTAGTGCCTTCACGGAACAAGACACTACAAAATTGTCCACCGAAAAAAGTTCCATCCTCGAAACATACAACTTGTGATAGCCGCATCCCTTCCATTAGAAAAATTGATTAAATAATTTTGAGGAAGATGACCAGCTAAGCATTACGGCTGGCCTAAACCTCTGAAGGATAACACAACCTACACATACACTACCTCCTGAAGCTTGCAGGATCTAGGGGCTGGCGAGTATCAATGCATGCCACCAACTCCAGTAGACTTGTAGGAGCTCTTGGACATCTTAGGAAGCATGGTAAGCGCAACAAAGCCACCGAGGAAGGCGAATGCAGCGGCCAGTCCGAACGCGGGCGTATTCCCCGCCCGAAGAGCCCATTCCAAGGGCCAGCAGCAAGAGCCACAATCACCTGAAAATAAAATGTGTCAGCAGTACAAAAATAAACAACTCGTAGATTGACTCAAATGGGGAAGTCACTCCTAATCCAAATTGTGACCAAATTAGTGCTAGCTTGACCAGATTCTTAATGCATGTATGTTTTTATCCATACCTGAGGAACAACAATTGAGATATTGAGAACACCAATGCACAGACCTTGGCCGCCTCCTTCGTTTGCAGCTAATTGTGAGGCAAAAGCGAAAGGAATGCTGAATAGGATCTGCATGCAACCATGAAGGGGAAAGAAGTTTGTAAAAGCAATAAGCTACATGCATCAGATTTCTGAAAGATCTCTTCTACTCACAGCGAGGGGAAACCAAGGACTGTGAAGATTGCCAGAGCTGCGATTTTTATGTCATGGTCCGGACCGATCACTGCACCTGCCACGGGGCTGGTGTATTTTTTGATGGACATCATGCTTAAGACCATGATGGCCACCAGGCACAGGAACAGGGTGAAGTTGCCGATCACCCAGACTACTTTTGCGGTCAATTTGCGGCACAATGCATCGATTTGAAGGGAGCTAATTGCAAGCAGAATCTGGTACGAGAAATAAATAACATTTGTAGAAAGACTTGTTTACATATTTATTCAATAGATTTAGACTTTCTTCATGTGCCATGACAAATTTATTATGATTTAGTTGTCATATTTCATTTGTCACACATAAGGTGATCATGTCTTAGTAGATCTTTGTTATGTCTAGTAGGCGTATTGATCATTCGCTTAATACCAACTTACCGAATTGAGTAGAAGACCAAATGCACCTGCTCTGACACCGCGATCGTAAGCGTCCATCTGAGCACGGGTTCCACTGGGATCTCCATGGAAGATTTCACGGCCCATCCAGTCGGTGTTGTACAAGATATACGGGAACCATGCCACCTGCAAGGTAAGAAGAAGAGTGAATCAAGTAACAAACAACTTTGAAATGTGAGGCAGTAGAAGCTTCTTCTTCTTTTTTTGATGTACGAACCCAAGTAATGGCGGTGACAAAGAGGACCGAAGCCATTCCAGGAGGCAGATTGCTGAAGCTCTTGAAGACATCCATAAACCCTGTTTTTGCCTCATCAGGATTATCAGAGCCAGTAAAGGGCACTTCTTGAGCGAAGATAAGAGTCCCACGAGACAGAAAGAGAGGAATATCTGCTCAAAGAAATATCGTAGATTTTGGTCACCAATATGTAAATATGCACTTGAATATCTAGTCATGTGTTTTGTTCAACAAGGACTTACCACTGCCACCAAGAAGGCTCCCTTCAGATTTGCGCAGGCTTCACAGCAAGCTTCA
>JANAVB010032086.1:0-22500 GCA_029216955.1 Iris pallida
GTGTAATGAATTTGCATTAATGGTGATGAACCTGACGCTTCGAATTCAGCCAAGTCAAAAACGGCTATTTAAAGCACTCGAAGAACGTAACAGTCGGGCCAATAAGACGTATCATGCAAACGGATGCGCCGGTCAGACCGCACATCATACAGATGCGCCCCTCAATACCAAGCGCCTTATGAGGATGCGCCCCCATGCGTGTCACGCCCCGCTCCCGTAGGAGCGATCGTCCTCGCTAAGGGGGATGCCGTACGGGCCTAGGTTGCGCCCGTACAAGGCTAAGTCCAGAAACGGCCGATTTGAGCTAGGCCACAGAGTCGCATAGAGTGTCCCCATTTGCAGCGGAAAGTAAATGAACACAAATTGAAGCAAATTCAACTCTTTATTGATATTCAAGAAGTTTACAAGCGGCGCTAGGCCGATATTACAAATTGCTCAAGCTCTCTCTCTCTCTGAAACATAAAAGGCGTGCCAAGTGGCTTACAAGATGGAGTGATTCATGGCGATGTTCCGATACCTTATGTCCTGTATAGGGTGCTTCAGCTTCTTGCAACGTTCTAAGGCCCCAGAGTTGGCTCCGTGCCTTAACACGTTCGATGGAAGCTCCGCACCCGCCGACGTCTCCTGCATCCTGCAAGCAGACTGTGGGGTTATCAGTACATTGTTATGCACTGGTGGGGAGGCTAGCTCTCCCACAATGCTATCATTACCAAACACGTTCTATTTACTTTTGTGCACCGTCTATCATTCATTGTCTTTCTAATCTTACCTTGGGATCATTTTCATAGCATATTTCATAGCCTATCTCGTGTTGCCAAATTCAAGTGTCGCATGGAAATACATGCACGACTTACCCATACTTACCGTCCGGCCTTCCCTGTCCAAAGTAAACCAAGTTAGTCAACAATTTATAGGAAATAACTTAACGTGATTCAAGTGAACTTTCAATGTCAAGGGCATGTCCCTGCCTCGGGTCCTAGCACGTCGTAGGCGTATTTTCTAACTCCTTTGCCGAAGTACTCTCGATTATCTGGTGTGTTATATTCAAGCCTGTTCAGAAGGCACTTCATGTAGTTAACTTAGACTAATTTGATTTCAATGCAAGGACTTGCACGTGGATTGCCACCAGCAAAGTCCACTTAATCTATATGCATCGGTCGCTGACATCACAAGCCAATTTGGACATGTCTTCCCCTTGGTAATTTTCTCACCTATCTATCATGGCGTGCGGCTTGGTACACCCTGATAGTCTTTTAAAATACCCGGCCTTACGTCCCCTGGTGGCCAAGCCCGCACTCAGGCAGCCCGTAAGCCATATTTTGATTTCTGTCCGGACCGGCACGTCCTTCACACTTTGACTGTGCCGCTGGAAATCCCTTATATCTCCCACCTCCCGTATACTAATAGATTGTCCACGACCATTTCGTTTTCTTTGTCATTTTAACTTAACGGCTGTCTCCGAGCCGTAGGCTAACCCTTAGCTATAATGCGTTATCGACCAGGTTGGCGTCCGTACAGTGCGGGTAGCGAGCCCCGTTGCACGTGCCCGTCATACCTGTCGCTAACCATTCCTTTCCTTCTTATCTTTTATTCATTCTTTCTTTCTTTCACTTGTTTGTTCGTTCATTGATTCATTCACGTATTCACTCTTTCATTCGTTGGTTCATTCATTCACTTATCCATTCATTCTTTCATTCAAACATTATGCAACTTCCCATGCGGTAGTCGCCTTGGCGACCCATCGGCCCCATAATCTTTTAATGTTGCTATACTCTACTTGGAACGACCATGTTGATAGTCTTTCTGTTTCATTGTTGTAATCCATTCATTGTTTCATTGTTGAACGCATAGGGAACTCGAATATAAGCCTGTGCCTTAGCACGAGCGTGGAGTGCGGTGCGAGTGTTCTCATATTTTTTCATGTTCCATACAAGCATACAAGATAGGATTATTCCCTTAGCTAGGTGCGTTGAGTCATTTATTAGCATGCACGGTGTTATCGCCTAGCGATTCTAGCAATAGTGTCCGTATTGTTATGTGTCTAGGCTAAGCAAAGACGGGTTCATCGAAGCCACCTACCTTAGCGATGTTCGCATCGGCCGAGCGATACTCCGAGCACTCCTTTGAAAGTCTAAGTCTGGATTCATCTTGACGGCCAATGTAAGCCTTGCATCGATTCTTCATCAGGTCGATGCCAACTCTTCGGGTCGACGGCTTGTTTGAGTCGTTGCACTTGCCGTTTGAATCGGCGTTCCGCTAGGGCGGAGCGGGTCATTACATAATACACCATTCAAAACAAGTCTCGTCCTCGAGACTTCCTGAGTGCAGGTCATCCTACCCTTTCCTTAACTCGTGTCGTCATGTTTTCATAGACAATTCCTATCGAACGGCTCTATTGTTCTATGGCACCGAACTACACTCGATACTTTTCCAAGTTCCGTGTCGTATACGTTTGGTCGATTTTATTGAATAACTTTTCATTCATTTTAGAGTTGATGGCCCTTATTCAATTCAAGTGTTCTTCAACTTGGTAGCTATTTCTTCGTATCATGGGACTGTAATGGTCGCACGAGGCACGTTATAATTTATCAAATGTGAGAGGCGTAAGCTGAGGCAAACTCACACATCCGTTCATGCGCATCTCAATACCCACTTGCAGCTACATTCGAGTTCATCATAACGCTGAGTTTGGATCATGCACGCATCCAAGGCATCCCCCGAATACGTATATTTCAACCAAGCTTAGCGACTAGCGAAGTCGGACAAGCTACTCGTGATAGTTTCGAATTGCCTTTCGTTTTACTAACTTCGATTTAAAATCGAACTCATGTGCATCTCACTATAATTTATCTCGGTCATCGAGATGACCTAATTCGCTTCTCAAGCGTTCTCGTCTATGAAATCAATACGACTTCTACTTAGCGGGGTCGACCAAGTCTAAGTAATTTCCGTCCAATTCAAGATCAAGTATTGCACTATCACCGAATACGTCTTTCAAATCAATGATTCAATTTGTTATCCCAACTTTACTTGCGCATCATCCATTCCTATCTTTTACTTCATCTGGGGCCAATCCCGCCGTCGTTCACGCACACTCCCAGTTCCCCGTCCTACTCTAAGTCTTGTTGCCCCAAGTCTATCGTCCGTCCAGACGATACTGTAAATGCCATTGCACAGGTTCAATCACTCGGCATAGGGTCGTCCGCCTATCCGCTAGGTCAGCTCACAAGGTCATAGTTATAAGTCAAGTCCGTGGCTCATCGTGCAAGGTCATTATACGACGCTCGCCCCAAATCCTATGGTCAAACCATTTGTTCGTTTGTACGGGAGTTTCTACCCAAGTTCGTTTCGCTCAAATTTCTAAACATCAAACAACGTTCACCTTATTTACATCAACATATTCTCCGTTCCAAGTTTGAGCTCGTTTAGGAAAGTCATCCTACGATAGGTTGTCCTCAATCAAATCGTGCGTCCGTAATAACAATTATCGTAGTCTATCTCTTAAAGTATGTTTGATACAATCTACCTATCCAATTCACATAGTCGATCACAAGGTCGTCTAGCCTTGCAATATGTCGTGCCCCGATCTCACGCAAGTCTGATTATCCACGACGGACATGAATCACCATGTCAACATTTTCGCAGAATAATTGTCCTCATCGGGACGTAACACTTGCGTTGCATCTAGACTTGCTCATTTTCGATGCGCAGATTGGGTCTACTCAATCCTCAAGTTTTCTCATTCTTCAATCGCAAGTCCTAACAATCTTCGAATTCACCTTCGCTTCAAACCACAAGTCGAAGCAATCAAAATTGCCATGTCATGATATTTTGAGTTCGACCATTCCCGCTGGACATGAATCACCATGCCAACTCTCACGCGGAATGATCGTCCCAAATCCGACGTGACGCATGTGCGAGGCTGGAGTTGCACTCGCACAAGACAAGATCGTCGACATTGGGGTTATCGTCGAAGCAATCCAAACATTTCATTTTCATCCAAGCCGAGATCTCTATTCGATAGTTCGACCGTCATTCATTCAACCAGAAAATCCTCGAGCCACGTCTATATTTTCCTCGACACGTTTTAATATCCCGAGTATAGCATCCGTCAGAATAACGATATTTGTACGATCGTCATTCGCCGAGTCAGAGTACCCCTGAGTTATCGCATATCGATCTTTGATACGCCTCAATACCATCGACGATATGCGTAACCTGACGATCTTCCTTTGCAACCAATTTCGAGTCGTGCGTTGATGCTGTTGTCCGAGCTGGATATTCCACAATTTCCTCGATATTCAAGATCAAGTTCGATCGTTATTCCTCAAGATCGTTGTTCAAAACTCAAGTTACATTTTATTTGAATCAATCCGAAATCGTACGCACGATCCTCTAAGTTTCTTCGATCAAGACCATTCATTTTCATTCATCGTTTCGAATTATTTCCTAACATGCGTTGCCCATTCACAAGTTGTCCGAACGACATCTAGCTCGGGACTTTCGAAGTCACGATCAACTAAGCGTGACGCGTTCTAAGACTCTGCGCTATCGCATCGCCTCGCCGACATACTTGCTGTTATTCGTAATCCTTTAGTCTCGCTCGAGTAACTTCTATGACGTCCATACACCACTCAGGGTTCGAGCAACTCGACTAGTCGTTGACACTCATTCTTATTCTTCTCCGAACCTATCACATACACCACTTGGGTTCAAGTCACTTTATAAATCCTCAAGAGATCATTCGATTCCCAATCGATGCGTTCAATCGCGCGTTCGCCCATTCCTCAAGGTCTAAGAACCATCTCCCGTGCTTACTTTAACGTTAGTCAAGTAGCATGTCTATCAACATACATTCTAAGTCTCACTTATTCTCGTCCGAGCGATAGTCGGTCTCGCTCGCAAACTCGTTTGCACCAAAAGGTCTAGGTGCACGACACTCGGCACAACTTAGCCAAAAGGCTGCGTGCATAACCATCCCGTTCGAACTATACTTCGGTCTCGCGTACTCGTTCGCTATTTGTCAGCGTAAGGTTATTCAAGCACGTCTTGCGTTTGCTAACTCTTAGCATCGGTTCCTTCTAACTCAAGTACGTCGTGGTTCGGCACAAAGGCCTTCGCCTATCAATCCCATTCAACCAAGTACTTGTACGAGCTTTTGAAAATATTAGACTTATTGTATGGAACATCCCAAGGCACAACGAGAGAGAATGTATACTTTTTTTGTCTCAAAATGAGCTTTCAAAACTGAGAGAATCGAAATAAAGTCCAAGGATGTGAAGCCGTGCTCTGATACCAATCTGTCATGCCCCGCTCCCGTAGGAGCGATCGTCCTCGCTTAGGCGGGATGCCGCACGGGCCTAGATTGCGCCCGTGCAAGGCTAAGTCCAGAAACAACCGATTTGAGCTAGGCTACAGAGTCGCACAGAGTGTCCCCATTTGCAGCGGAAAGTAAATGAACACAAATTGAAGCGAATTCAACTCTTTATTGATATTCAAGAAGTTTACAAGCGGCGCTAGGCCGATATTACAAATCGCTCAAGCTCTCTCTCTCTGAAACATAAAAGGCGTACCAAGTGGCTTACAAGATGGAGTGATTCATGGCGATGTTCTGATACATTATGTCCTGTATAGGGTGCTTCAGCTTCTTGCAACGTTCTAAGGCTCCAGAGTTGGCTCCGCGCCTTAATATGTTCGATGGAAGCTCCGCACCCGTCGGCGTCTCCTGCATCCTGCAAGCAGACTGTGGGGTTATCAGTACATTGTTATACACTAGTGGGGAGGCTAGCTCGCCCACAATGCTATCATTACCAAACACGTTCTATTTACTTTTGTGCACCGTCTATCATTCATTGTCTTCTAATCTTTCCTTAGGATCATTTTCATGGCATATTTCATAGCCTATCTCGTGTTGCCAAATTCAAGTATCGCATGGAAATACTTGCACGACTTACCCATACTTACCGTCTGGCCTTCCCTGTCCAAAGTAAACCAAGTAAGTCAATAATTCATAGGAAATAACTTAATGTGATTCATGTGAACTTTTAATGTCAAGGGCATGTCCCTGCCTCGGGTCCTAGTACGTCGTAGGCGTATTTTCTAACTCCTTTGCCGAAGTACTCTTGATTATCTGGTGTGTTATATTCAAGCATGTTTAGAAGGCACTTTATTTAGTTAACTTAGACTACTTTTATTTCAATGCAAGGACTTGCACGTGGATTGCCACCAGCAAAGCCCACTTAATCTATATGCATCGGTCGCTGGCATCACAAGCCAATTTGGACATGTCTTCCCCTTGGTAATTTTCTCACCTATCATGGCGTGCGGCTTGGTACACCCTGATAGTCTTTTGAAATACCCGGCCTTACGTCCCCTGGTGGCCAAGCCCGCACTCAGGCAGCCCGTAAGCCATATTTTGATTTCCATCCGGACCGGCACGTCCTTCACACTTTGACTGTGCCGCTGGAAATCCCTTATATCTCCCACCTCCCGTATACTAATGGATTGTCCACGACCATTTCGTTTTCTTTGTCATTTTAACTTAACGGCTGTCTCCGAGCCGTTGGCTAACCCTTAGCCATAATGCGTTATCGACCAAGTTGGCGTCCGTACAGCACGGGTAGCGAGCCCCGTTATACGTGCCCGTCATACATGTCGCTAACCATTCCTTTTCTTCTTATCTTTTATTTATTCTTTCTTTCTTTCACTTGTTTGTTCGTTCATTGATTCATTCACGTATTCACTCTTTCATTCGTTGGTTCATTCATTCACTTATCCATTTATTCTTTCATTCACACATTATTATGCAACTCCCCGTGCGGGAGTCGCCTTGGCGACCCATCGGCCCCATAATCTTTCAATGTTGCTATACTCTACTTGGAACGACTATGTTGATAGTCTTCCCGTTTCATTGTTGTAATCTATTCATTGTTTCATTGTTGAACGCATAGGAAACTCGAATATAAGCCTGTGCCTTAGCACGAGCGTGGAGCACGGTACGAGAGTTCTCACATTTTTCCATGTTCCATACAAGCATACAAGATGGGATTATTCCCTTAGCTAGATGCGTTGAGTCATTTATTAGCATACACGGTGTTATCGCCTAGCGATTCTAGCAATAGTGTCCGTATTGTTATGTGTCTAGGCTAAGCAAAGACGGGTTCATCGGAGCCACCCACCTTAGCGATGTTCGCATCGGCCGAGCGATACTCCGAGCACGCCTTTGAAAGTCTAAGTCTGGATTCATCTTGACGGCCAATGTAAGCCTTGCATCGATTCTTCATCAGGTCGATGCCAACTCTTCGGGTCGACGGCTCGTTTGAGTCGTTGCACTTGCCGTTTGAATCGGCGTTCCGCTAGGGCGGAGCGGGTCATTACAATACGTCCCCATGCACCTAGTGGAACGCCGATCGATGTGCCCACTCAACAGCCCATCACCCGTCAAAAAAACATTAAATACTGAAGTCTGACAGAGTTGGCAGCACGTCCTCCGAGGACTGAACAGATGACAGTTTTTTCAGAAGACGAAGCGTCACCAAACGTCAGCATCATCATTACTTTTCTCCGGTGGTTGCAAGCCATGTGGCCGCCCAACCATCTCGCATGTGCCTCCGCAGCCATGCGCCCAAATCTCTGCATGCGCCTCAAAAGCCATGCGCCTCAGACTTTTTTCTGATCCTTAAAGACAGAAGTCAAAGTCACTACTGAAGCCCCACATGCGCCTCAAAAGCCGTGCGCCCCGAATGGTTCGTGACTCCTAAAGGTTACAAGCCAAAGTCCCCTTATGCGCCCAATCCCAGGCGCATCCTATCAGAATCACTATCCACCAAATCCGAGATCTTCCAGCCATGGACCTACGACACGCGTCCTTTGACTTGATTCAGCCTATGAAGGGGTGCTAATCACCCAAGATCTCAGCAACTGAAAGATCCTCTCCATTTGCTACGTGTCAGCTCGGCCGTAACCCACAAAGGCAATAGGAAGGGTTCAACTCCTCAAACCGAGCGCATCACCCATGCGCCTCCATCAGCAATCACCATGTGGCATCCCCACAAACAGGCGCATCCTACATATGCGCACATGAGCAGCCAGCCTGCAGACTATAAATAGAGGGATCATTTCCTTCTTCCACACACATCACATAAGCACCGACATACATATACAGAGACAGACCTACGAGCACACACAAAGAGGCAGATACAGACACTTAACGTCTTCCTCCTCTCCGCAAGCTCCAGCACCCAGAGCAACTCAAACCATCAGAGAACCGAGAACCGTCGTTAGATCGTCAACGGAGTCAACGCATTACCACTCGCTCCATCGACACAGGGACCCAGATAAACAAAAAGGTACTCCTAGGACTACATCTAAGTCCTACATTGTAACATTGTTCTGTTTGTATTAAAATTTGTAATAACACAATTTTAATGGCAAACAAGCTGGCAACTCTGCTGGGGATGTCTTTCTCCTCCACCGAGAAAGCCGTGTCGCAATCCGACGACATAAAGATGGGCTCCTCCCACAAGATGCTGGTCGTACGCCTCAATCAACAGGCGTATGAGGAGTTCATCTCTGAAGGCAGTGCGAGTCCTTCGAAGCGGCTGCCGAAGTCGAAGAAGACTCGCCAAGTTTGGGTGCGCATGGTCGACGCCTCTGGCACCACCACCGAAGGGGATGCGCCAATGCAGCCTTCCCTTCCTCCTAACGTCCTCAGCAACCAAGATGTGCCCACCGGTGCAGCGTATCTCTCGGGAAAACGTGCGGCTGACCACACTCCCCAGCCATCTCCCTCTCAGGCAAGGAAGATGCGTTGACGGAGCAGGGGCACAGCTAATGCCCCGTGCATCATCTCTGATGTGCCATAGAAGGTCTCTATCTTTGACAGACTCACTCGCCGTAGTGGCGAGGAGAATTTGGACTCTGAGTACTACACACCACAGCAGGCTTGTACGAAGAAGTCCAAGGCAGCACGGGCCATGCGCCTCAAACATGCTATGCCGACAGAAAATCAGAAGCATGCGCTCACAATCATGCGCGCTGCTGATGGTAAGCTGTATAAGGTCGACTCGGGTGCTTCTGCGCCGGAAATGAGTCGACCTTCAAAGCCCTTGTCTCACTTGGGCGTATCTGTTGCGTTCGCAACCAAGTCGAGCAAGGCAAACCCTGTGATCTTGAACTCCCGCGCCTCCACTGGTTGTGCATCTGAGGTTCGTTCAAGTCACTGTAAATGTTGTTCCCCCTCAACTGATCTGAGTGCCTGTTTGGTGTTGGATCAGGGGGCGCAGCATTCACTTGACCACCCCGGCGCTTGGCCTTGCCATGCACCTGAAGGGGGTGCGAAGGTGGCAGTCTACTCCAACGATCTGCGTAACGTGATCACTCACAAACGCGGATCAGGAGAGTCGACTGACAAGCACAATGTGCCCCTCATAGGACACACCTGTGCTATAGTCACCATCAACTGCTGTTGCAAGGCAGCAGTTCTACCAAGACAGTCTGCGTTCCAGCGGCTGCAATCATTAACACCCTTCCGACGTCGCCTCGGAAAGAAGGTGTTAACAAAAGATGAGCCAGAACTAAAGGTTGCTTCATGCAACATTATCTCTAACTCCTCGTCAGTCCGAAAGGCGACTGGCAATTCTTCGTCCTCGTCCAAGAGCCAGCCGAAGAAAACTAAGACAAATGTCATGTCCTACGGAGTGTTTGAAGGCACTCGGGGGAGAAAGAAGATCTTGGAGGAAGCTGGGGGTAGTCAAGCCCTTGTTGATCCTTCTTCTGAAGACGAAGATGTCCTCCAGAGCACAGCTGGTGTGGATCTTCATCCTGGAGACGAAGTCAGCCTCCCGGACATAGCTAGGTGTAGTCTATCCCCTGTGGATTTGCATCTCGAAGACGAAGACCTCCAAGACAGAACTGGGGGTAATTAGGCCCTTGCGGACGCTCCTGAAGACGAGGGTGTCCTCCAAAACATAGCTGGGGGTAGCCAAGACGAGGCTCCGGGGGATGCTTCTCTTCTACAAGAGAGCGAAGCTGAAAGCGAAGCCTCAACTGATCCATCCGATTCCTGCCGTATCATGATAGTATACGTGACTGGGGGTGATACTGAGCCCGATGCGCCGCCAGCAGACCTCGTCCAGCACATGGATACCCTGGAGGGAGGACTCAAAACCCTTTCTGCCTCTATGCAAACACTGACTCAAGCAGTGTTTGAAATACGGTCCGCTTTGGCCAGGGTACTGTCTACTGGTCCTGACCCAGGGGCCAATGGAGAATCAAGTGTACCCCTTCAACGGGTATCCTTGGATACATATTGTCGCGAAGCACCACGGACGTCGAAGCCCTCAAATGCTCAACTCTAAGTGGTACCACCTTTCCCGACTCCCAGCTCCACAGAAAATATGGTCGAGATATCAGGGACTTACGCGAGCGCTTTGAGTCCAAGAATAGACAAGAGGAGAGCCAAAAGATGGGGATCCCCCAACCTTATCCCCTCGAGTAGAATAAAGTAGTTTATCCTCCTAAGTATAAACTACAAACACTGACGCCATACGACGGAAAGGACTCTCCACATCGTTATCTGACGTACCTCCAGTCTCAAACGGGACATCTTCCGAAGGAGGATGCACTACTCACCAGCATATTTGTCGGGCCACTGAAAGGAGTGGCATACGACTGGTACTGCAGTCTCCCCGATAACTCTATATCTTCCTTCGACGACTTGACACGTCTCTTCCTCGACCGTTTCTACGACGACGAGAAGGACATGACAATGGCGTCCCCATAGAGATACGCCAGAAGGAGAAGGAAACAGTTCGAGTATTCATCGAACGCTTCCAACAGGCCTGCTTTAGACTGCCCCCGGGCATGCCAGAACATGCACTCCTCTCCTCTTACAGCATGAATATGCTGCCCGCAGTCAAACTCTGGCTCAACTCTACTCCTCCTCCCGATTGGAGTTCCTTGATCATCGAGGCCGAAGCAGCAGAAAAAAAGGTGTCCAATGCTCGCCTTCTGGGAGTTAGTTTCCCTGCCTTTGAGGACAAGGGGAAACGGCCTGCAATCAACAATCCCGGATGAGAGACAAAGGGAAAACAGGCGTTGACTGTCAATGCCTCCAAAGGTGCATCAGCACCTATTAAGAAGCCTCCACTTGCACCAAGGCCAAAGGAGGTTTATTCTTTCAACGATGAAGACACCCTGCAACTCTTTGAGATACTGAAGCATGGTGACAAGATCAAGTTACCGGACCCGAAGCGTCCCGACATGGTTGGGAAGGTGGACAATCCGAGGTATTGTCACTACCATCGGTTTGTCGGACATCCAACTAAGGACTGCTACGTCCTCAAAAACTACATCCAGCACATGATCAATACGGATGTTATCTCCGTCGACTACGAGGAGAAAACGGTCTCGGCCAACCTGGTGTCACTCCAATTTGGCACCTTGCCACCAACCACAACACAAGATGGCGTCGTCTCCATCCCTAAGGCGACAATGGAGGTGGTTAACTTACCACCTACTCGTGACAACGTGAGTGGACTCATCCCACTCACCACATCTCGGGGAGAGGTCTTGTGGGTTCACCCTGATCTCGTCTCCGAGGTTACTCAACCGGAGGTATGCTCTGTCTCCAAAACTAAGGACAGGAAGATCAAGTCTTGCCGCATGGTCTCTTCCTCTGCGGAAGAGGCACTTCCTGTACAGACACATTCACATCAGAACGCCCAACCCGACGAAGCTGCCGTCGAGGTAGTGCCTTCTTGTACCGTCCCTGCTGCCCAGGAAAATGGCCCATCTAAGCCCCCATCAGCCAATAAGCAGAAGCATGTAGAGGCCCGTTTCGACAAGCCTCTGCGAAAGGAGAATGCTTCGGGGCTAGCCAAGCCCCATAACTTCGACAAACTGGCACAACTTGCCAGTACTACTGCCCGCCTATCTCTGTTTGAGCTCCTTCATCTTTCTAATGACACTCGTAAAGCTCTCTGTGAAGCCCTGAAGGATGCTGAGTCCTTCATCAGTCAGGTAAAGCAGCCTGAGGATACTCCGACTATATGTGCATGCTGTCATTGTGCGGATGAAGTTATCCCCAACATAACCTTCACCCAGCAAGACATGCTGCTCAAGCACAATCGACACAACAGGCTGCTGTATTATACAGGGTATATCGGTTCCGTCAAGGTGAAGCGGATTCAGATCGATCTGGGGTCTTCCCTCAGCATCATTCTGAAGATGCTGCTCTCAACACTGGAGATCCCAATGTACCGACTGACGCCTTCTAACACAACAATCAGTGGCTTCAATGCTAGCAAAAGCGAGGCGCAGGGCAAAATACGGCTAAAGTGTCATATCGATAACTTCAGAACCGAGGTGACTTGCTATGTCGTGGACGCCGACGTCAACTACAACCTCCTACTGGGTCATCCATGGCTGCATGAGTACATGGTGGTGCCTTCTACACTCCACCAGTGTATGAAGTACGTGTCCACCAACGACGTCATCCGGACAGAGTTCGCAGACATTGACCCTTTCAAGGGGGTCGAAACCTACTTCACTGATTCTACCTTGTACAAATCGCCCGACGAGGTGGAAGCCAATGATGCTGACGATGAAGCAGAAATAGCAGCAAAGCCCGACATGAAGCCGGAGATGATTCCCGACGCTCCTTTGAAGATCCGACTCAAAAGGAAACCACCCCAGATACTGCCTCCTATGACTATCAAGCTACCTGGAAAAGCACCAACTTCTCCAGGTAGAACACCTACTGAAGCTTCCTTGAAGATACGGCTCAAGGGAAAGCCGTCTCAAATATCGGCTCCCCTTATGGCAAAACTACAGGGGAAGGCACCAATCACCAAAGGCGCAGTTGAGGCACCTCTGAAGGTGCGTCTTAAGGGCAAGCCGCCGCAATCATCTGTCTCATCCAAGCTGCCGGAGAAGGCCCACATAGCCCTCTCGGACCCCAAGATCAAAGCTGTGGTGGACTCTCCCAATCCAACCCCAGTACTCACAGACGAAGAGCTAGGGGAATATATCTCTGCTGATGTAGATGCACCCTCTCTGGACAATGTAATCCCGTGGGGCAAAATTTCATGTTTCATCAATAATAGAGTGTCTTTTAATTATTCTAGTCTCCCACATTGGAATGCCATGTATACACTAGATAACGCTGTAACGCCCCAGTCCCAAAATACGCTGTAAAGGCTTTCATAAATAAAATCGTAACTTGAAGATAATAGCTAGAAATATTTATTGTCTATATTTCTTTGAAACTATAAAAATAATAAAAATAATGTTTTTCAAAAATATGTACGCTCGCACATATTCGCACTCGACGAGCAAGAAAAATAATTTCGTGTGCGACGTACAATACGACTACGCGACGTACAATACAAAATTTTAAATCAGTACCAAATTTTTAATAATAATAAAAAATAATAGTATAATTTTAGGGGTTTTACAAACGCTCTACGGTCGTTGCAAACACAAATAACGACCGTCCATCATATAAATCAAGTAGTCCCGTCCCAAGGGGTCTGTTTTGTAGTCCCACCGTGGAATCGAGACGAAGAATCCATCATCTTCGGTAAAGTCGAGCGTCATTAAGACCTCCCGCCACTCGAGCAAGAACCAGATACCGGCAGAATACAAGCCTATCGGTACACGGACAAGACAAAGTACCTCATCCAAAAGATGGGTTACGACCTAAAAAGCAACAAAGGTCTGAACTACGACAAGGGTCGACGTCTTCCTCGCCGACTTCCAACACCTAAAGAAAAGCCGCAGGACTACTATCATCGAACTCGACGGGGGGTGGGCTATGTCACGCCGCCGTCAACTCCAGAGAGTTCGAAGGCAGAAAAAGTAGAACATTCTCACTCATCCGAAGCATCAACTTGGGATTCTGATACCAGTATCGGCTCAGTCTTCAAGAGAGTGCTATCAGCCAATATGACATCCGCACAATCTCAAGAAGATGAAGGCGAAAACCAAACGCCAGAATTCTTCGAGGAAGAACCCTGGGCTCAATGCCTAGGAGAACAGTGGGAGTCTCATTTTGAATTACGCAAACCCCCTACCGAAGACGAAGTCGAGCAGACCGACCTTGGGGATGGATCTTCTTCCAAACCCATCTTCTTCAGCAAAAGCTTAAAAGGAGAAGACCGGGAATCTTTAATCCAGCTGGCTAAAGAATATATCGATGTCTTCGCCTGGAGCTACGAAGATATGCCGGGACTTGATCCCCAGATCGTGATACATAGGCTTAACATCTTACCTGATGCCAAGCCTATAATGCAACAACAGCGATGTTTTCGTCCTGACATCATGAACGCCATCGATCAAGAGGTGGACAAACTCCTGACTAGCGGGTTTATTCGTGAAGAACAACACCCGGATTGGGTGGCCAACGTTGTCTCTGTCACCAAGAAGAATGGGCAGATACGAGTCTGTATCGACCTCAGGGATCTCAACACTACTTGCCCAAAGGACGAATTCTTGCTTCCAATCACCGACGTGATGATCGATAACACATGTGGCTTCGAACGCATGTCTTTCATGGACGGGTATTCGGGCTACAACCAGATCAAGATGTTCCCCGATGACGCAAAACACATGTCCTTTAGGACTCCGAAAGGGGTTTTCTGTTACACAGTAATGCCCTTCGGCTTGAAGAATGCTGGTGCGACATACCAACGAGCTATGAGCACCTCTTCCGTCAGCATCTTCGTAAGACAGTCGAATGCTATGTTGATGACATCGCAGTCAAGAGCCGTTTCAAAGGAGATTACCTACAAGACCTTAAGACAGTCTTCGATCTCATGCGAGCGCATCAACTCAAGATGAACCCCGCTAAATCCTTCCTAGGGTTTTTAGCGGAAAGTTCTTGGGCTTCATTATCACGGCGAAAGGCATTCACGTCAATCCCGAGAAGACCAAAGCCATCCTTGACATGGACCCTCTAAAAAACCTCCGAGAACTTTGAGGCCTGCAAGGGCGTCTGGCATACATCCGGAGGTTTATAGCAAACCTTTTCGAAAAATGTCAACCCTTCACCTAGCTCATAAAGAAGGGAGTCTCTTACGTCTGGACAGAGGAATGCCAAAAAGCTTTCGACGATATCAAGGCTTACTTGACGAGCCCGCCAGTCCTGGTGGCACCCGTTGCCGGCAAACCATTTCTCCTCTACGTCTGGGCCATAGATCATTCTCTCGGCGCTTTGCTGGCTCAGAACAGCGATACAGGCTATGAGCAAGCTATCTACTACCTCAGTAGAACACTGATCGGTGCTGAACACCGGTACAACCCCGTTGAAAAAGAGTGTTTGGCTTTGGTATTTGCCATCCAGAAGACTCGCCATTATGTCTCGGGTCAGACAATTCATGTCATCTCTCGAGTCAATCCACTCAGAGTTCTCATGACTAAGCCAGGATCATTGAACTCCCGGCTAGCTACATGGGCGATCCTGTTGACGCCGTACAACATGGTGTTCGTCCCACAAAAAGCCGTCAAGGGTCAAGCTTTGGCCGACTTTTTAGCCGCGCACCCCATCCCAGAGTCCTCCAGACTCTATAAAGACGTCCCGGATGAGGTGCAAGAATCAAACGTCATCGAAAAAAGCTCCGTCTGGTGGATGTTTTTCGATGGCGCTTTAAGAACAGGCCCCAAAAGTCAAATCATCGCAGGAGTGGGGGTAGTCTTAGTCTCCTCCGATCAGCTGGTCATCCAGCATGCCTACTCTCTTTTGAAGCCGTGCTCCAACAATATTGCCGAGTATAATGTGCTCATTATGGGACTCCAGCTGGCCCAACTGTTGGGGGTGAATCATCTGGAAGCCTACGGCGACTCAAAACTCGTCGTTTACCAGATCAGAGGATAATACGAAGTTCGCCATGAAGATCTGATTCCTTACCATGAAGTTGCGTTGAACATCATTTCAACCTTCACCAAGTTCTTCATCGAACATGTACCTCATTTACAAAATTTGGAGGCTGACGCTCTGGCTGGCCTCGCTGCCTCATTGGCAGCACCCGTCGGGACTCAACACTACGTCACGGTAGTTGGCCGAGACTTGGTCTGTCCTAAAAACAACCTATGCTCACGAATGGCCCATGCCATGTCAACAAGTGCTGGTGTTAATATTCGAGACTGGAGGTTCCTGTTCATCGACTTTGCTGTCTACAGAATTCTCCCAGAAGACCCGAAAGAAGTCGTCTCAGTCAGGAGGCTCTTACTTCGATTCTATTAAGATACAGCTACTAAAATGCTGTACCGACGTTCCTACGATGGACTTCTCCTTCGATATTTGTCCAACGAAGAAGCAGCCGAAGCCCTTCGAGAAGCTCACGATGGAACCTGCGGGGCCCATCAACCTGGCCCTAAGTTGCAGGATCGACTGCGACGCATGGGCTACTACTGGCCAACCATGGCAGCCGACGCTGTCGACTATGCTAAAAATTGCCATGCGTGCCAGCTTCACGCTGACTTCATCCATACACCATCAGAACCACTACATCCTATGGTCGCCTCTTGGCCCTTCGAAGCTTGGGGCATGGACATCGTAGGTCCGATCACCCCTCCTTCATCGAGGGGACACCGCTTCATCCTAGCCATCACCGACTACTTCTCCAAATGGGCAGAAGCAGTTCCGCTGACGAAAGTGAAGAGCTCTAGGGTGATCAGCTTCATCAAGCACCATGTCATCTACCCTTTCGAGGTACCTCGAAGGATTATTATTCCATTACGCCGTGCCTTATTTTTTTTATTAACAAGAGTCGAGGTACAATACCCGGACTTGGAATTCTTCTAACCTTATTATTCCTAAACCCATGTCCTAGTTTCTAAGGTGGGTAGACGGTAAGCCTTTCTAAAATTTTGGGATATAGGGGGATTACCGACTGATCAGAATAATTTCCATTAGGATGATAATTAGGGCCCCATGGACTCCCACTTTCCATTTAGATCATTTGGTGTCCCCAGCCGTGTCATTAATATTTGAAGCGTAATACTAGTTGTTACCTTCCAATAATTGTTATATGCAAGATCTAGACGAGTCCACCTTCATCTAGGTATATCATGTCCCACTCAAACACGTCCCCTTATGCTCTATTTTTATGGTACAACTTTTAGGTAAAAAGGACTAGCTATAACCCTTATCATAATACCCGTATACTTCCTGACTACAATTAGAGACTCAACCTCGACTCAAACCTTTTGACCCAATATATGGTTGTGATCTACTTGAAGCCCACTACGCACATGTCACCAGTGTGCTACTCAATTGTGTCTTCTCATGCTACTTAAACACAAAAGTCACTGAAGGCACAAAATTTGGGCTTTAGGGACCTAACTAACCAACCTGACTAGCCACTAACTCAACCACTCGGGTGGAAACGTATTCTATGTTACCCTAGCCTAGTAGAAATAGTTTTATCATTGAAATCTTGTCCAGTCCATATAGATTGAAGTCCAGGGTTCATCCAACCGACGACTGATGCCAAAATAGGAAATCTATTAAGACCAAGTAAGACCCATCCATGCATACCACCATAATTGGATTATAAAACCGAACTGTTTGAAATAGGTCCATATACCTATTAGAAAGTCCCCATCACTTAGAATGTGATCCGTAACCCTTTTTCCATCTACCTGGAAGTCGTATCCTGTGTTACATTTTATCCCTTACTCATGTGTTTAAGTAACCACGGAAGAGATCACAAACTTGATTTCTGAAATTTTGTTCTATTATGGAATCTTGTTTTGATTAAATTCGAGAATGAAACTTCTGTATTGCACGGAGTGCAAGCCCTCGGAGAAACGAAGGGTTCCTCAAGTTAGCAAGTGACTGGACTAGAGTAGCCCCTCTAGCAAATAAGTTAATGGTTCATAGACTTTCTTTTATCTGCATCTTTGGATACTCTCTACCGCTCTTGAAACTTTATTTTACTCTCGATTGTTCTTCCTTATTTTCCTGTCCTTCCTATTTCGGAGCGACGAAGGTCATGCTTATTAAAATTTACCAATATTCCTCAGCTACTTGTGTAAATTGTTGCTTATTAAATTTTGGGTTGTTTGATAGATAGGAGCAGATTATAGATGCCAAAAGCAGTAGATATCTATTTGTAGAAATTTTAGCAAGTAGTTGGAAGATTATAAAGTTTTATGTGACATAGCTTTGAGGGAGTAGTGTGTCCAAAGGTGGGTAGAAGTCTTCGTAGTTTCGTAGTTGCAAAATGGCTAAGAGGAGGATATAAATTGTTTTTGAGAAATTAAATTTCGAGGAGATTAAGGTAATGGTAGATTTCCTTTTGAATTTAAGGAATAGTAACGAATTAGAATTTCGAGGACGAAATTATTTTAAGGTGGGTAGATTTGTAATCCCTCTTCCCAGAAATTTGATAATATATTATTTATTTATTTATTTAAATTTAATAGTGATTTTTAGAATTTTTATAAGCAATTATTAAGTAATTATTACGGTAGATGATTTTAGCCATGATGGAGTTTTGGAGTACACGGTGACTAGAAATCGTGGCACGGATAGTGCCATGGCGTGCTTTGGCTAGTGTATTAGCCCCGGTAGGAAAGGTCGAGCCATAGTGATGTCCTAACTAGGAAAACCAGGTCAAGTTGCGACTTAACCATTACCGAAGATTTATTTATTAATTAATTATATTATTGAGTTTAGGGAAAACTGGTTATGCCATTTTAGCCCGGACTGGACCCGAACTGAGCCCAAGCCCATGTAGTCATGCGGTACGTCCAATGACATTCGTATTGATGTATTTTAGTATGATTGTGTTGTATTCCGTTTAGTGATCTAATAATATTTTCTAATATTCTTAATTAAATATTATAATATCTTTATTAGTTGATATTCGATGATAATTGTATTAAATAGGTCCTTGTACAATTTTGGGATTATTAGACTGTGCATAGTGGTGTATACATCAGTGTTGGGTTATTGAATTCCGTCATTATTGTTATTATTATTATTATTTTATTGAGATTATTATTATATATTATTATTATATTGGTTATATTATTTGTCAAATAAATGTTACTAATATATATATATATATATATATAAATATATATATATATATATATATATATATATATATATATATATATATATATATATATATATTTTATATATATATATATATATATATATATATATATATATATATATATACTCATATTTATAAAAATAGGCCTTACTCTAGGAATGGATAATCTTTGGTTTTTATTTAGATTTTTATGGATATTATTATACTAGTATTCATATAAATATATATAGATATATATACATATACATATATATACATATACATAAAAAAAAAAATATATAAATATTAATAAAGAAAAAAAATATAACTACATAGCTGTCATGGTGGAGTTTTGAGAAAGGGTTCCCAACCCAGCCGAGAAATCAAAGCCCACATCACTAAATAGCTGCAAACATGTCCAAGTGAACCCGAGAGAGATTTCCCAGCCCAGCCGAGAATAGGTACATATACACAGTATGTATACGTAACCGAGAAGCAAGAACAAAATTCTCTAAATCCAAACCCTAACACCTACGCCCGCGCCGCCCATGGTCGTCTGCGCGCGCCCCAGCCACCCTAGATGTGTCGCTCACCGCCGGCGTCACCACCACACGCGGCCGGACCACATTCGAGACAGGGCCACGCGCGCGCACAGAGCGCAGCGACAGCAGCTAGGAGCGAGCAAGGTATGGATTTCACAGTCATGTTTCTTCCTGTATACCTAACGGATTTCGATTCCGTAAAGTCCTATAGGATGACCATATGACCATATAGGATCCCTGCTAATTAGTTCTTATGGAACTTATTCAGATTCGTCGAGAAATCGACGCGAACATCAAGGAAAATCTGTTCTAAAATAGAGTAGATAGCAGTATCTCGACCCAACTTGGCAGGCATTTTTTGAACCGAACATTAGGAGATTTTGAAAACTATTTGAAGGCAGTCCTAGACAACCTACAGGGCTCTGCAACCCAACTTACGGACTTTGATTTCGTCGACCGTACGTCGAGAAATCGGATTTCAAAGATTGGCGAAAACCTATTTTCGAAATATTAAGATTTACGAATTTCCTCCGATACGACGTGCGTCCCGCCAATCCGGACGACGTGGTCGCGAACCGAAAGCATCGAAAGGTGCGTAATGGTTTCGTGGACGTGTGGGCTTTGACGGAATTCAAATTGGTCGCGTGTGCGCGTCGAATTTGATGCGTATCCGTCGAAATTCACCGTATCGGCCTTTGTGCAAATTTCCTAATTAGTTTGTGTACGCTCGTCAGATCGAGATGAAACTTGTGCCAGCAGGACCGTATCATTTTTTGGTCCTGTATGCCAAGTTTGGTCCTATTCTGAGACAGTTGATTGGATCGCCGTTTTCCGGGCCCCACGGTATGATTCAACGGACGATTTTGTGCACAGCCCACTGGAATCCAAAATTGGACATACCGTTGGGTTCGTATCATCAAAATGAATTCATAGACATGTAGTTTGACGACTTTAGAGACCATTGACTCTGGCACATTTTTTGGTGCAAAGTGGATCCAACGACGGATACCGTTTTGATCCGAAATTACTATTTTGTCTCTGTGTCCAGAATTGGACTTAAGGACATGCAATCCTAGCTAATTTGACTATTTTGAGAATATTGGTAATGTTTATTTCAGCATCCGGAGACTGTTATACGATTTTTGGCTATTGTGGCACACTGAGTGGTTTGGATTGTCGGTTTCACAACGAAAGACCTCAGGCGAGTACAGTTTATTGTCTGTATTTCGATATTGATTTTCACTATATTTCATTGATTGGCCATTGGTTATGTGATTTTTATATTCTATTATAAATTGTTGAGTCGGGAATGAGAAGTACCAAGGATGTGTGATCCGACCGTAGACATTGTTTATTTTCATGCAGTAGACCTCGTAGATATTGTTTATTTTCATGCAGTAGACCTCGTAGACATTGTTTATTTTCATGTAGTAGACCTCGTAGACATTGTTTATTTTCTGGGACATTGTTTATTTTCTGCAAGTAGACCTCGTAGACATTGTTTAATTTCTGCAAGTAGACCTCGTAGACATTGTTTATTTTCGTGCAAGTAGTCCTCGTAGACCTCGCGGTGTAGTGTCCCAGACTGATCACATATCAAAGGTACTTCTAACAGTTGGTGAAAGTATTTTGTCTATTTACTTGCTACTAATTTTTCTTCTTTTCTGTTTATTTTCAAAAACATGTAATTGATGTCTAACCTCTGTTGTATAGTCATTTTTATTTATTGAAATTGCATTCAGTGAATTGTGCTCGTTCCATTCCTGACTAGAAACCAATATTTTTTAGGTTAGCCGTGGATTCACTTAGTATTGGGAGATACGGGAGTACTTGCAGACGCAAAGCCTAGAGACTAGCTAGATAGATGAGTTGTAGTCATTCCAATATTTGTACAAGTTTATATTTTTCTGCAAATGTAAAACTTGTGATCATTGTAAATTAAATTAATTATTTGAATGAGCATTATTTGTGATTTTGATCTTTATGGCCGTGACAGCGTTCTACCGCCGACACTGCGGCGTAGGCTGGCTTGGACACGTCTCGTATCCGTTTAAAAAAAAGGGTACGGGTCATGACAGGCGGAAGTCCTGGAAGATCCTCTGGAAATACATCCATAAACTCCCTAATGATAGGGTGTGGCGGTGCAATCTCCCCAACTGTCGCACAACAGTTCGGCTCTAGGCTGATCTCCGGCCCTGTCCTCCTGACACTGAATGGTGTCATGCCTGGTGGACTGAACAGAATACTACCCTCATGACAGTCTATAGTTGCATGGGCATAGCTAAGCCAGTCCATCCCCAATATGATATCATACCCGGGGAGTGGCATCACAAAGAATCATCCCTAAACTCTCTCCCGGCTATAGTAATAGAGCATCGATAGATAGCTCTAATAGGCACTGGTTCGCCTCCCGTCATTACTCTACTCATCTCCTCGGTAGGTGTAGCTACTAAGTGGTGTTTATGCATAAACTCTAATGACAGGAAGCTATGTGATGCACCGGAATCAAACAAGCATAGAGCTAGAAAAGTATGCAAATAAACATTACCTGTGATAACGTCAGCCAAATAATCTAGCTCTGAAACCTGCTCCAGCTCCGCCTCAAGTGCTAGGCTATAATCCTTCCCCTGGGGTCCCTTCTGCTACTGCAGATGTTGCCCAAACCTCTGTTGCTGAGTCAGAAGCGGCGGTCCTCTAGTTGGTGGTCCGGCACCTGGTACCCTCACTACTGGGCAATCCCAAAGTTGATGGGTGGTAGACCCATAAGCTAAACACTGCCCCAACCTCTTCCTGCAGACGAAAGCGTCATGGCCTGGCCTTTTACAGAATGCACACAAAGCTCCCTTCTGCTGCTGCCGGGGTCCCAGGGCTCTAACTGGCGTGGTCGGGTGATGTGGTGTGGGAGGACGGTA
>JANAVB010032086.1:27500-58463 GCA_029216955.1 Iris pallida
ACGAGGAGATAAATCACCCCTCGCCTCTGATACAACCGCGCCTATTACTCCTACTGCAGGCTCAGGGACCTCTGGAGAAACGTCATCCGAAGAAGACGAACTCCATTCATCTTCCTCATCCGGAAGTACAGCTTCTGCTGGGACCTCGATACCAGAAGCCCCCACGGTAGCTTATATCTCCCCAGAAGTTAGATCATCAGGGTTCTCCTCTACGAAAGATATCACAATCGGCGGAATGCGCTCATCAGATGAGCCCGCCACCTTTGGTTTGCTAGCACCAGATCTTGGAGCTCGGGGTCTCCTCTTCAGCGGCTCCAACAAAAAAGAAAGCATATGTCACAAGAATGGTAGAATGAACCAGACTATGTGGGATGTCCTTACCTCCACAAGAGCCGATCCCGTTGACACTACCGGTGACATCGCTTTCCTCTGCCTTTTCGGCGTAGAAGAACCGGCCTCCGTGTCGGCACGTCTCTTCGGGTGATCAGCCGAGGGCTCTGCCTGAGTACCCTCCGAGGATATGGCAGGGGTATCTCAATAACCAACCTCTGGCGGGCGGTACAATCGAGCCTTCGCCGACATATTCCTAGTTGCCTCCAATTGGGTGCCGATAATGAAACTAGTCTCCCTATCATATCCAGGGGATACGGTGTTCATCGCACAATAAAATTTGGTGGCTAAGAAAAGAATCGGCGGCTGCGGATTCAGAACTGGCATGGTAAAGTGAGCTCCGGTGCATCCGGCATTATAATAATACCAAGCTCGTGTCCCGTCCAGCAGACTCCCAGTATACTCCAGGCTAGTACTGGGGTTCCCCAACATCAACTGAGCGTAGCCGAACTGACGTGCAAAACGGCTCGGCAAGTACGGCTCCAAGTAACACTTGTTTTTATTTCTGTACACCAAATGGGACGGCCGGATGCTTTGCAACCAACGGAATCCCCACAGAGACAGAGTTGTTGCATCTTCACCCGAATCAGCTAAATCTTTATTTGCTTCGAAGCCGGTAAAAATGGGACCAACTTTAGTGATCTCCCATCCCTGAAGGTAGGATAAAACTTTTCTACAAACAGGAACGCCCATATGCAGCCATTTCCTCTGGTAGAAGCGGCGGAGGAATGCATCTCCGGCCACATGATCTTCTTCCTGGCCCGGACTCATCACGTTGGGATGGTGCAAAATCAACCACTCCATCAGATAGTGAAACGGCAGTTCGGCACGAGGAAAGTTGCCATTTTTACTTCGTTCATGAACGACGTTACCCGCGAATTCTCGTAGACCTTGCAACAGGTTACACACCATCGCGGGGAGTAGAGCCAAGTGATGGCCAAAAACCAACTTCACAGCTGGTAGGATTAGGTTCCGGGTCACCCTCTCCACAGAGCCTAACCCGCCTGAAAAGACGTAATCTCGGAGCCAAATCATCAGATAAGCAGCCAACACTGCTTTGGACGACATCCGATGAGTAAGGTGCCAGAAACAGTTATAGGAACGCTCGTCTGACTCCCGGTCCTCATTTTCCTGGGGACTCTTCTCATTTAGCCTGCTCATTTCAGAGAGCACCGTAGTATTGGAGAGAGCTGACGGAGTCGTGAACCGAGAGGAATCCTCCTTGTCTTGCTCAAAGACATAATCCCTCCAAGCAGTCACGTGGGGCTGCGCCCCACCCTTATCCTTCTTCTGTATATAATAATGGTGACTCGCCACTTTCTTTGAAGACAGCCATCATCTCATCTTCTTTGTCCCCCAGGACTTGGAACTCCTCGTTAGTCGGAAAGTACTCCTCATAGGGTTCTGATCCCCAAGAAAGCCTTGACACCTCATACATTTCATGAAGTGCAAGTCCTAGTTCCCCCACCGGAGTGAAGAATGTTCCGATCTGGGTATTAAACATCTCCAGGAGTGCAAGGAACATATGCATGTTGATGTCGACGTCCGCTTGGGTGGCACGGATAGTGGCAGTCAGCCCAATCTCCCTGTGTTCGATTCGAAACTTCGTCAGAACCCAGAGTGTCAGCTTGTCCCACTTGGATACATAATGACACCAGTCCTCTACTCGAAATTCACCCTTCGGGTATGACCGCTTCGATGACAGCATACGATTAACGAAAGTCGAAGCACCAAAGGCAAAAGTGTCGGTAGGGACGTCGCTATTAATACTCCCAGGATACAGAGTTTGCCAGGTGAAAGAAGACCCAGCCTGCGTGGCGACCAAAATATCCCTCTGGTTCGAGGTAGCATCGATCCTGATGGTGCCTGCCACCTCTCCCCCCTGAGACGAGTTTAGCTCCCATGTCATCCTCCTCTAGGAAGTAAGACGACAGAAAGCCGTCAAAGGCCATTGACACTCGAGCTGCTTCATGAACATGTACACCCCTTTGGCTGAGAAGAACCAATCTTCCTTGATCCTCAACACCTTCACTTCAGTAGAAGTAAGACGATCCCCGAACATGAACTCAGGCTTCAGGAAAGTCTCATTACCAGGAACGACAGATTGCAAACTGCCATGCTCCATCATCCGTTGGAGGAACACATACTGTTGTTCCCTGATTTGGGTCATTCTCTCGGGAGGCTGATCCAACATGATGGCAGCTCGGGCAGGATTTATCACCTCTTCATTATAGTCAACTCCCATCTGACAAAGAGCAGCGTCCAGAAGTACTTCATTCAAAAGCGGGACGGTCATCAAAACTGGCGATCAGAGAAAGATGACAAAGACTTAGATAGATTAAAAACAATAAAAAAGCGGAGCCGTATTCTCATCAGAAGCGCACGCATAGAACTAAGGCTCAGGCGCATCTGAAAAGAAGCTTCAGTGCATCATCAGGACTCGAAGTCCATACGCGTCAGAAAGAAGCTTCAATGCATCATCAGGACTCGAAGTCCATGCGCGTCAGCAAGAAGCTTCAACGCATCATCAGGACTCGAAGTCCATGCGCGTCAGCAAGAAACTTGAGCGCATCATCAGGACTCGAAGTCCATGCGTGTCAACAAGAAGCTTCGGCACATCATCAGGACTCGAAGTCCATGCACGTCAGCAAGAAGCTTCAGCGCATCATCAGGACTCGAAGTCCATCTGCGTCAGCAAGAAGCTTCAGCACATCATCAAGACTCGAGGTCCATGCGCGTCAACGTATGTGTGTCCTAAAAAGATTTTTCTTCTTCTCAAGTACAAAAAGGTACAGCAAAGAATGACAAACCTACCAATTACCGTCGGCCGAACGTTGACGGACGTCCTGGGGAAATCACCAACATCGGCCTCCGCAGGCTCTTTTCCTTTGTTTCGTCCTCGGCCAGCACCACCGCGAGGAGTTTTAAGAGCCATCTCGTAAAAAAAAGTTAAGGTTTTTGAAAGAAGAACTCTAAAGAAGAAGAAAGCAAAGAGAAGAAGAACTCTCTCTCTCCATCAGATACCTATTTATAGGCTTGGGCATACGCAAAAATCGATGAAGAGTGACGTCAGCCACCGCTTGGGGTTCTGCAAAATGATAACTACAAATAATCCAAAAAGATCATCATTAATCTTTTTTGTTTATTTCGAAGGGTTATCATTTGCATTTAAAACTGAGAGGAGCATACGCCTCATCACAGATGCGCGGAGCAACCATGCATCCCGAACAGTCATGCGCCCCATTGAAGGCACCACCATGCTTCTTATTTGAAGTATTCCAAAACTTGACAAATGTTTTGAAAACTTTGAAGGGGTCTTGTAGAAGCATGGAATTTCAAGCACATCTATAGGCCAAAATTATTATGCGCTTAAACACTACTCAAACATGCGCCAGGGAGCTCAAACGAAGTACTTGGCACGGCAAAGGACAAAATAAGTACAAACATCAAAAGAAGATTTTTATTTCATATAAAAGTCTATTACATGTCTAAAGAAAGGCTTTACAAAGGAGAACTTCTACAAAAAGAAATATCCTAAGACTACAGCCAGGCGCAGCAAACAGCCATGCGCCCCATGCCAGGCGCATCATCCGTCAGATGCATCTCTTCAGCGTCTCAGTCAGGCGTGTCTCTTCAGCGTCTTAGTCAGGCGCGTCTCTTCAGCGTCTCAGTCAAGCGCATCTCTTCAGCGTCTCAGTTAGGCGCATCACGAAGTCTCAGCATATGCACTCCACTTCGATCCGATCAAAGTGCTTCGCCTAAAGAAGCATCTTTGAGCATAACAAGAGTGGGTGATCAACCCCACTCTAGCTGGAGAAAGATCTCTCCAAAGCCCAAGGAAGAGGAGAGCATCGCAATTCTGATCTGCGGCTCTTCCAGCATAATGGAGACAGGACTCGAGCATCCCAATCTTTGGATGCAACAGGCACCTTCGGCCTGCGTCGGGAGCCCACGATCCCGACTTTTGGATGTAACAGTCACCTTCACGAGTGCATATGAAGACGACTCGACGCATCCTCACCCTGGGGAGCATCTTAGCAACAGAATGTACTCGGGCAAAGAAGTTCATCTTCGTCGAGAAGTCAAGGAAGAGACAACAAAACTCTCTCAAATTGTTGCTATTTATAGGCCAGGGCAAATCAAACCTATGCGCCAAGTGGCAACCTTCCCGAAGTTAGTGCAATGAACTTGCATTTACGATGATGAATTTGCCTCTTCGAATTCAGCTAAGTCAGAGAGTCATTAAATGACCCGAAGAACTCAACAGACAGACCAATGAGGATGCGCCATCAGCACCAAGCGCCCCGTATGGATACGCCTAACAAAGCACAAATCCATGCGTCCTGGTGAATACGGACCTATACGCCTAGTGGGGTACAAATCGATGCGCCCACTTCGGCTCGTCACCCACCAAACAATTAATGCAAAAGTGACAGAGTTAGCAGCACGTCCCCCGAGGACTGAACAGTCGATAGCTTTCTGCAGAAAATAAAGCGTCGCAGACGTCAGCATCATCATTACTCTCCTCTGACGGTTACAAGCCACGTGGCCGACCAACCACTCGCATGCGCCTCCGCAGCCGTGCGCCCGAAGATTTGCATGCGCCTCAAAAGCCATGCGCCTTCGCAGCCGGGCGCCCGAAGATTTGCATGCGCCTCAAAAGCCATGCGCCTCTGACTTACTTCTGATCACAGAAGTCAAGTCGCCGCATGTGCCTCCCCGGCCATGCTACCGAAGCCCCGCATGTGCCTCAAAAGCCATGTGCCCAGACTGGTTCATGATTTCTAAAGATTAAGAGCCAAGTCTCCTCATGCGCCCGATTCCAGGCACAGCTCATCAGATCCTTCTCCACTAAATTCGAGATCTTTGAGCCATGGACGTACGCCAAGTGTCCTTTGACTTAGTTCAGCCTATAAAGGGGTGCTAACCACCCAAGATCTCAGCAACAGAAAGATCCTCTCCACTGCCACATGCCAGCCACAAATGCAGCATGAAGGATTTAACCCACAAATCATGGCGCATCATCCGTGCGCCCTCCTCTCGTCAGCATCATCTACGTGGTGTTCCCACGTACAAGCGCATCCTACATATACGCGTATGAGCAGCCCAACCTGCTGCTTATAAATAGAGGGATCATTTCCTTCTTTCACACACACACAGACAGAGACATATACAGACATACACTGTCAAAGACAGAAGTAACCAGATCATCAGAGTTACTGAGACGCACGTCTGCTCAGAGAGATTGGAAGAGACACTCAACGTCTTCTTTCCCCTCTGTAAGCTCCGGCATCCAGAGCAACCCAGACCTTCAGAGAACCTAAAATCGTCGTCAGATCGTCAACGGAGTTAACGCATTACCACTCGCTCTACCGACACAGGACCCAGATAAAAAACAAAAGTGTACTCCTAGGACTACATCTAAGTCCTACATTGTAACACTGTTCTGTTTGTAATTGAAATTTCAATCAAAGATTTTAATGGCAAACAGTCATCACTTCAAATGGTACATCTGGCCCCGGAGAAAGCGAAGGCTATTCTCGACATGCATCCTCCAAAAAATCTCAAAGAGCTACGCGGACTACAAGGAATGCTAGCTTATATTAGACGATTCATTTCGAACCTCTCTGGAAGGTGTCAACCTTTCACTCAGCTCATGAAGAAAGGCGTGTCTTTTGTCTGGACTGAACAATGTCAACGGGCATTCGATGACATCAAAGCATATCTTATAAGCCCTCCAGTACTGGTAGCCCTAATAATAGGGAAGCCCTTCTTACTATATGTCCGTGCCATGGATCATTCTCTTGGCGCCCTCTTAGCTCAGAAGAACGAAGGCAGCCATGAACAGACAATCTACTACCTCAGCCGTACAATGGTGGGTGCCGAGCACAGATACACACCGATAGAGAAGGAATACCTTGTACTAGTATTTGCCATCCAGAAGATACGCCACTATGCGTCTGGGCAGACTATCCACATTATATCCAAAGTCAACCCTCTCAGAAAACTCATGACTAAACCGGGCTCTCTCAATTCCCGTTTAGCTACATGGGCAATGTTGTTGACTCCGTACGATATGATCTTCGTCCCTTAGAAAGCAGTAAAAGGTCAAGCATTAGCTGATTTTCTAGCAGCTCATCCGGTGCCAGAGTCGTCCAAACTCTACGACGAAATCCCCGACGAAGTGGTGGAGTCTAACACTGCAACTGAAGAAATCCCCATTTGGCGAATGTTTTTCGACGATGCATCAAGAACAGGGCCCAAAGGGAACATCGTGGCTGGAGTAGGCGTTGTGCTTGTGTCACCTGATCATCTGGTCATACACCGTGCATATTCTCTCGTAGAACCATGCACCAACAATGTAGTCAAATATAATACCCTAATAATCGACCTACAACTGGCAAAGCAACTAGGAGTTGACTATCTAGAGGCTTACGGCGATTCCAAGCTAATAGTTAGTCAGGTCCGAGGGGATTACAAAGTTCGCCACGAAGATCTCATCCCCTACCACCAAGCAACAATCAAGCTGGCGTCTACTTTCGCTGGATTCTTCATCGAGCACGTGCCTCGACTACAGAATATAGAAGAAGATGCTCTAGCCGGTCTTGCTGCTTCCTTAACCGTTCCCACCAATACTCAGCAGTCAATCACAGTGTCTGGTCGAGAATTATTCTGTGTGAAAGATGCCTTGCATATTTATTACAGTTACACAGTGGAAACAAACATCGACGCTAAAGACTGGAGATTTCCCTTCATAGACTACACTGTCTATGGAATCCTCCCCGAGGACCCGAAGGAAGCAGTATCCATCCAAAGGCGATCCCTCAGATTCTACTACGACACAGCTACCAAGATGTTGTACCAACGCTCTTATGACGGGCTACTGTTACGATGCTTATCAGACACGGAAGCCAAGCATGCACTCCGAAAGGCTCACGATGGAGTTTGTGGTGCACATCAACCAGGTCCCAAATTACAAGATCGCCTCAAACGAATGGGTTATTACTGGCCCACAATGATAGTAGATGATGTTGAATATACAAAGAAGTGTAGAGCTTGCCAATTCTACGCTGATTTTATTCACCAACCTTCGGAGTTTCTATACCCGACGGCAGCATCTTGGCCATTTGAAGCCTGGGCCATAGACGTGATAGGACCAATCTACCTGCCACCCTCCAAAGGACATCGGTTCATCCTAGCTATAACCGATTACTTCTCCAAATGGGCGGAAGTTATACCGCTCACTCAAGGGATGTGATCGAGAGGAATAGTAATGAATTAAATTTTGCGGACAACTATAGATAGTTATATGTATGTTATATGGGATGATATATGGGTACAACATAGTTGTTTTATATTTTGTTGATCGTGAATTTCGAGGACGAAATTCTTTTAAGGTGGGTAGATTGTAAACCCCCCGTTTTTATTTAATATTTTTACTTATTTATTTATTTGAAATATCTTGGTAATAATGTTAACATTATTTTTGATGATTTAAAACCCACATAGATCATGCATATATTTTGTATTGGAAAATCCATATATATATAAAATTATGGTTAATTTTTTAGGTATAAGCCACATACGTTGAAATGCTTATATTTGGGCTAATAATGCATAATATTCCTAATCGAATTGGACCAATGAGCCTCTTATATATAGATATAATATATATGTAGAACTATTATTTTAGGGCCTTAAGCATGTTATTCATTGAGCCCATATCTAAAGGAATCCTTTCTTTTATTTTTGCTAGTTCCAAGCCTGAGCCCAACTCCTCCAAACCTCAGCCGACCCCATTCCAGCCCATGTAGACCCAAATCCACTGTTGTTGTATAAATACACTGCATTCGCCAAACCCTAACCCTATATGAAAGCAGTTGCCTCCACTTTGCCCTCGTCACCTCTGGCCGAGGATGTGTCGGTGATGTGAACTGCTTGAGCATCGAACAGATCGACGCGAGTAGGAGCCGCTGCACACGTCGATGATGAAGTTCTCGACCATTTACAAATGCTGAAAGCCTGATGACTTCCATTCGCGTCCCTCCGACCTGTCCGGCCTAGTCCCAGCACCTCGCTCCTTTTTCTGTGATTGCGCATGCCCAAAGATCGACTCAGTTGCCGGCAACGTCAACAGTACTTCTTACTTCCCCAGCGGCGTCGGCGTCCTCTGCGACCAACCCCCGTGGTCGATGCCGTTGTCGTAATCCTCCTGACGACACTCCAAGCCTCACCAACAACCGTGAACCCCTACCCTACCGTACCGCCACACTTGGAGAGCTCGAGTCGACTGCAGCACAGCGATAGCCGACGCGGCTGCGGGAGACCGAACATCTCCTACTGTCCTCGACGTGGTGGCATAGGCGAGCATCTGTCACAAAGTCGACGGTGATACTCCGCAAAATCTAACAACCAGCAAGAAGCCATGCCAAGTATCAATTATCTCCTTCAACGAGAAACCAGTGGATGCCTACCATGGCGTCGTCCAACTTTGACGACGAGATCACCGTACATAGCCTGTTTACGTGCGCCTGCATGTAACCAGAACAGGTAAGCTAGCCTTCCATGGTTAAATTCTAATATATGTATAGCATTAAGAAAATAGGAAAGATAAAAGATTTATTTCACCAATGGCAAGTAATAGGAAGAAGTTGTATGGTACAGTAGCACATAACCTATAATTGTCTACACGTTATACTAGTAGAAGTTTATGAAGTTGGTAAAATAAAGGGTGGTGAATTGTTGTCGGTCCCAATCCCCAACCCTTTTGTCCTCTGTGAATAAGAATGGTATGTGTATTTGCACATAGGACCTACTTGTCCAATATTTTCTCATGAAAAGTGATAGAAAACCATTAAGAATACATAACAGAAGCATTAAAAGCTAAGTGCTTCATATATATATATATATATATACATATATATATATGATAGTCTAGTAAAGATTTTTCTTAATGTACACATTAAATACTATTGGAAAGTTTCCTTAATAAATAAATTAGGAATTTCAATAGAATCAAAATTCTAACATATATATTACAAGTTTAAAATATAGAGTTAATTTTAACTAATTAAAGGCAGTCCTATCCAACCTATAGCTTTGTGACCCAATTTACAGAACTCGATTCATTGACTACGCGTCAAGAAATCGGATCCCAAATATTGACAAAAATCCGTTTTCAAAATTGTGAAATTTTAATAAAACCCTTCGATACGACGTGCGTCCCGCCAATCCGGGCGACGTGGTCGCGCACCGTAAGCATCGAAAGACGCGTACGGATATTGCGGACGTGTTGGCTTTGACGGAATTTAAATTTGTCGCGTGTGCGCGACGAATTTGATGTGTATCCGTCAAAATTCACCGTATCGGCCTCTGTGCAAATTTTCCAATTACTTTGTGCACGTTCGCCAAATCGACACGAAACTTGTGCCAATAGGACCGTATCATTTTTCTGGTCATGTCTGGCAAGTTTGGTCCGATTCTAAGACAGTTGATCGGATCGCCATTTTGCGGGCCCCACGATTCGATTCAACGGGCGATTTTGTGCACGGCCCACCGGAATCTACAATTGGACATACCGTTGGGTTCGTATCATCAAAACGAATTCGTAGACATGTAGTTTGAGAACTTTAGAGACCACTGACTCTGGCATGCTTTTCGGTGCAAAGCGGGTCCAATGCCGGACACCGTTTTGGCCCAAAATGATCGTTTTGCCCCTGTGTCCAGAATTGGACTTAAGGACAGGCAATCCTAGCTAATTTGACTATTCTGAGAATGTTGGCAATGTCTGTTTCAGCTTTCGGAGACAGTTGTGATGATGTAGATTTTATGGCTTATCAGTTGATGATATTTTGTGGATTTACGTGCAACCACCAGGCGAGTATACCTTGCCTTTCTATATAGCTTTATTTACATGCACTGTCTTTCATTATTCAGTTATTCAATTTTTCTCATATTGTTGACATGTATCTTTCATATCCTGCTTGTATATTTGTATCATTGCCATATAGACCGTATTTACAGTTAGATTTGTGTCTTATTGGATGTATTCATTTGTTCCTTGATTAAGTCGTATCGTGGGTCGAGAAGTCATGAACTGAACTGCTATACCTCATTGTCTTGAAATCTTGAAGCTACCTGCGAGTCCACAATAGGGGCGAGGGTTAGTAGTTATCTGTGTCTTAAGCTAACCTGCGAGTCCACATTAGCGGCGAGGGTTAGCAGATATCGGTTCACACCTGCGAGTCCACATTAGGGGCGAGGGTGATGCTAACCTGCGAGTCCACACTAGGGACGAGGGTTAGTAGTTGATCAAACCTGTGAGTCCACACTAGGGGCGAGGGTTTGAGTATTTGATTGGTTATCCGTTGACATCGTGACATCGTGTCTCTTGTTCTCCTCCAGCAGTTCGTTTATACGTAGTGGTTCTTCCAGTCTTGTTTTCGTATTGATTGGTCATTTCCCGTTTATTTTTTGTATTTTCTTTATTGCATGATAAACTGCTAGATAGGCATGTTTTTATGTATCTTGCTATGTCCCCTGAGGACCTGATAATCTCTTCAGGTTAGTTATTGCGTGGAGTTAGTTAGCAGCTCTGGATGGTGGATTATGTCACTTGTGGGGTCCGGATGTTTACGATATTGCTTGCGAGATTCAGGTATTGATACCATATTTATTATCCAGTTCATCCAGCTCGTGCTTTTTTTCATTATCATGATATATCATATTTATTGATTCAGTTTATAGACTCATGTTATTTCTTTATAGTCTTATCGTACATGTATACTAGTGGACTGCAGACCACGATCCATACTTGTTCATTCATGTTTCGTACATTTATTGTGGATTGAGATATAGATTAAATTGCCATGATTTGGCAGTATACCATAGCCTTGACAGCGTTTACGTATTCGAGTCGGGCTGGAGTCCGCTTGATGCGTAGCTGGCTTGCTCACGAGCTCGCATCCGAAAAGCGGGTGCGGGTCGTGACATATATTACCTCTGATACCGGTAATCTTCTGACTCGATATTTATACCCAATCCGGGATAAAAGACATGGTGTCAAAACTATAAAACCTATCACATCCATATTACCTCCGTTGGGTTTACGTTTCAAATCTATTACCTGCACCACCAGCGTACAGAAGGGCGATGGATTCAAACAAACAAAAAGGAGGGAGGGAGCTCCCCCAGCGGGATACCCTTTACACAAATGTTGTATTATTGGCTCTCTAATACAAGCACCACAGACATCACAAGCAAAGAGTGGAGCGAATGTATTCTGTTTATTCAAAATCAGTTACATTCACATGACTACATCTTATGAGCAAAACAAAAAGTTCTTCATCTCTTTCACTCAGGTAAAAAGCAGGAGATTACATTTGATGCCCAAAAGAAGGAAAAATCTGTTACTCGTCAGCAACACATAGCTTGATCAGCCTGGCAGCACCATGTTTCCGTCGAAAAGTGGTCTTGTGGCCCGCGAAGGAGGTCATGTTTTACTGCTGAGCAAGCAAACAAGGCTGTTGAACCTTCAAGAAGCTACACGGAGGAGGGCAAATATAGCATGCTAAAACATCTACAAATGATGTTCTCCTCTCCCACAAATGGCGGACGTCGTAGGCCCACTTCTTCAAGGGACCATACCTTCAAAACAATATCCCTAGTGTTGCTCTTACCAACTTAAAGGATCGTAAAAGTAGAACATTCACGATGACGCCCAACTACCGTCCGACCCTTCGATGTATAAAGGTCCTACCATCTGAGAAAGACCCTTCCAAAACACGAAGAGTCCTGAGCTCTCTAATGTGTGCGTCAAATGTTGCATCTTTACCATGCTCAGAATCGTCGATGCCGGTCCTGGAGAAATTTTACTACAACAGATATGGGATATGATAGCGTGCACTGAACGCTGTCGAATGCATTATAGCATATTCCGCCCGCTATATATGCCCCCGCTATAATAACCCCATGTACAAGAATGCTATAAAGTTATAGCGTTCACGAACGCTATTCATGGATTATAGCGTTCATTGACGCTATAGACAATGTATGGCATTTTGAAACGCTATATGATAGCAATTAGGAACGCTATAGAACTTGAATAGCATTCATGAACTATTAATATATTGTAGCGTTCATGAATGCTATAGACAAGTTATAGCACTTACAAACGCTATATAGTTTACATAGCCTTTACGAACGCTATAGTTCATTAATAACATTTGTTAACGCTATAAATGTGTTATGGCGTTCCTGAACGCTGTTTATTTTTAATTGCGTTCCTGTATGTTATTGTTTGTTAATAGCATTTCGATATATATCTGCTTTTTATAGTATTTATTTCCTGCTATTATATGTACAACAATAGCATGTCAGAATGCTATTGCAGAGTCAAAATTCTGTATTCGAAAATTTGCAGAATGCAGCACATCAGAATACTATTGTAGACCACAGTTACACAAAATGCAGGTATTCAAAAATTTAAATGCGAATCAATCACAGAATAAATTCCGAACATAAGTAAATTCATTAATTTCACTGTCTAATATATGTAGAACAACCAAGTAGTACCAAACAATCAAAATCCTTAATTTCTCCATGTAGAACAACGAAGTAGTACCAAACATATGTCCAAAAATTAAACATTAACTATGTAGTCAGCTACATATATCCCAAAATGTTGACTATCTAGCATTTAGCTCCCTTTGAGCCTATCTACAACCAAAACTCCTCAGAAAGCATCCTCTTCCTTCATCCAACCTACACAAAAATAGGAGGAAATCATTAGTGTAAAAAAAAACCATCTCGAGCCGATCCAGACAATTGACGAAAAGAAAATTATTGGGATAGGAAAAGTGATGCCTTACTAGTGCACTAATTGAGTCTTATGTGTTTATATATTCTGTTGTAATTGTAAGTGTTCTCAACTCTTCTTCTCGTTTTTTGACTGAAAGCTTGAAAGGATTAATAAGTTCCAACTGAGTGCGTGCATTTTTTCATATAGATGAAGCTTGAAAGGATTAATTGTAAGTGTTCTCAACTTATGTGTTTATATAACATTTTACTATACAACCTTCAGGACGTGCACGATTTCTAACGTATCCTTTAAGGATCTTTATGTATCTACGAGAAAAAAATAATTTTTATTTAAAGTAAGCAAACGAATGAATGAAATCAATAAAAAGAAAACAAACGATCACCTTTCAAACGGATACATCCAACGATAATGGATTGGGCCACCTAATTTAGCTTCACGCCCCAGATGGATTGGCAAATGAATCATGATATCGAAAAATGAAGGAGAAAAATACCTTTCAACCAAACATAATATGTCAACAAGTAGCGTTTTGCTATGGACGGATAAATACAGGATTTATATATTAAGTGCAAGTACCAGAACCATAATAAGAGATCAGTCATAAGAAGCAACAAATGCATATAGGTTGCAATAATGAGTTACTTGCTCAAAAGATGTACAGTAACATGGTCACTCTACAAGTCATGGATACCATCTTCTACAGCACAGAGGCAAGGAAGAATTTCTTTTATCTCACCACCATTGGGGAAGAAGCTATCAACATTGCCTCCACAGTTGCACTCACTAGTGATGATGTCGTTCTCCCCAGGTTAGGATTTAGGAACCATGGAAGTAAAATCTTTTACTTTCTTTGATATTTCCATAAGCTTTACTCCCCTGGTATTTACAATTCAAAAATTGTCATGTAATGGCAAACTTACATTCTTTAACTCCATTTTCAGGTAAAATTGCCAAACTGGAGGAACCGGCCTCTGTTGAATGTCTCATAAACAAATTTGTTACCGTCTAAACTGCAAGAGTTATCTACAACAAATAGTTAGTCAAATATTGATTTAACTTAGAAACTTTTGTTAAATTGAATTGCATCACTGTGATAAAAACATAGTTATTCGTTTAACTTTTAATGTCCTGATCTAAATTTTATTGAGCATCTTAGCTTTGTGGGAAATCAAGTATTAAGCAGCAGCTCTCTCTCTCTCTCTCTCTCTATCTCTCTGTGACATGTATATCTACTGTTGCTATGTGACTATTAGGTTGGGTTTGAAAAAAGCAAGCAAACTGGTACATCTACTTGCATTTATCATTAAGGCTAAGGGATTGGAAAACAAGTAAACTAGTTGAACATATGGCTCCTCATTTTTTTTGGTATCAGTTGGCCTGTTGAATCAATTTCTGCATTTTCTTGGAAAAAGTGGGAAATTTTATACCATGATGAAGGCAAGTATTAACAACTCCATATAAATTCTCGAGTTTGAGTCTTACTGATATGTTAGGCATAATATTCTTTTCAACCAACTCTGTAATAGGAAACTAATTTTTCTTTTTATTTCACAATATTCTAGTCTTTTATACAACTTTCAAATGTTCAAAACTCACATACAGAGTAAGGCATCACTCGACATCGGATGACTCAACCAAGTATCGTCCAATTGATGAGATCGAACACTAGAGAACATCTCGAGATCCTGTGTCCAGGTATAGGAAATGGGTTGAAGGGAATGGTTGGTGGTGATGCCGATGAAGCTGAACTAAGAAGCAAAGTCAGGAAGGAGGTAGTACTCAGAAGCAAAGTCAGGAAGGTGGTCTGATGCCGATGATGACAACTTCCTACATTTTAATTTAGATATCAACTTCCTATGTATACTAACCAATAACAGATACATACAAGACCTAAGCATATATGGAAAAATCAGCAGTGAATATCTGTAACATTACAATACCAATTTGGTTGTAGCCAATAGATATATGTTGAGTTAAAATACAAATCAATATATATATATATATATATATATATATATATATATATTATATATATATATATAATATATATGAAAACAACTAAAGCTGAGAATAGATATCGTACCTAGTCATCCAACGTCATAATGTGTTCGGTCGGCCATGCAATAGTACTTCCAACGATGTCTTCTGTAATAAGATATAAAGATTGGGAAGTACCCATGTTAATGTAGGAGCAATCATTCAATACTGCAGTTGTGGGAAGACTGTCTCCAAGAAATTCCCCAGAATCAGAACTATATGAATCAAGTTCATCATTCACAAATTTTGCAAAGCAAGGCTGGAACTATTTTTTCTGAAAAACTGGAACATTTTGGGACAATAGAAAATTTTAGTCTTGGTTCACAATCAATATGTCAGGCATAAAAGAAGATTGGTTAAAAGCAAAGACAAATGATGCAAAAAAAACATATATAGATTCAAATTTTGATCCTCATATGAACAAATAAAAAAATGTGAAAAGATTTGTACATGACACACAGATGAACCCATACGACCATATCTACATTAATTGTACCCATATTTCTCATTAAAATAAAAATATAAAAATTAAAAAGCCATTCATAGGTTTCACATGCATGGGTACACAAGAATAAATAGTTTGTACATGCCTTATCTCTGCCAGCAGTAAGCAAAGTGCATCCATCTTCAGATAGTGGCAAGGAGGTCACCGATGAAAAAAGTTTTCCTACCACCACAATGCACTTTTAGTTTCAAGATTCCAAACTCTTACACTTGCATCACCACGTCCTGAAAGCAACTGGGATATTCAACACATCAGTTTCAAAAATATACTACATTAACTGAAAGAGATAAATAAATGGATGAGCTTATATACAGAGTATCAGTCATATAGGATAAACTCTCACTAAAGGCTAAAGGCTATTGGTATTTTGACCATCCTTCATATATCAAATATGTAATCTGCTCAATGGTTGGAATATATCTTGGAATATATGTCTGCAGGCTTTATCCACAAGTACGGTGTCAAACCATGTTTTTTTAATAGAAACTTGAAAGTTAGAAAAAAAACTCATTAAAAGGTAAGAAGTATCTTCTATGTCAGGTTGAGCTACTAAGGAGTATATTGTGGATATATGAAATCGATCATGGACCTACTAAGGAGTATCCTTCTATGTCAGGTTAACCTTAACCCTATCTAAACTTTATCTTCAACTAACATGTGCAGTTTCCATATTAACCTATTGACTCAAATTGATAATAATTCTTCATACATATATGAGAGGCAGAATTAGGAGGAAGCTCAATGAATACATGTATAAGAGCAAGCCATATGAAATTGGTTTGGGATATGTAGATCATTTCTTGGACAAGTAACCTTGCCAAAAATCTGACAATTTGCACAAATCTAATAAATTCTTATTTGCCATTTGATATTCTGTTTTGGTAATTAATATAAACATGTTGGCTTCAAATAAAAGAATAGGTTACAAATTAAGAAAGACAGACAGTCAAAGAAATCGATGTCCCCTTGTCACTTGTAGAGATTTCCCAAGCATTTATTTAACTAAACATCTAAATTTAGATACAGATTTTAATCTGAGCACGCATTTGTAAGGAGAAGCATTATAAGAAACGGGCTCCTGCTTGCTTGAGAAAACTACACTAAATGATGATGATAGTGGTGAGTGTATCAAGGTTCATATCTCTTGTGACTCATAGTCTAACAATATGAAGTTTTTGATCAACCTCTTGCATTTTAGACTGTGATTTAGGTTTAGGTATACCATCTAAACCTAGAATTAGTTATGGTGTTTCCCTTGTTGTATTTGTTTCGAGTCATCCCTCTCAGTGATCTGAAGAAAAAAAATGCCTTCTATTCATGTTTCCTTGTAAGGTTGCAAATTTAACTTGTGTATCATTGGTTTAGTTAAATACTACTTTGTTTTTGTCTCAATTCTCTGAATTCATCCTAATATCAAATTAACATAAGTAGCTTGACTCTATCGTGACACTTAGAAAATAGCAAAACATACAGTAATGCACAGAGATATGCATGTCTTATAATACTATTGTAACTTTTGCTATATGGGGTTGTGTACAATCAGTAAACATATAGTCTGATAACATAACGAGTGTGCGACAAAATAGGCCAATCTTGTTTTGATCTTGTCTAACAAATTTGGCTTCCCAAAAGAAACTCCGAAAGCTCGACGTGAGGCTGCAACTACTTTTTGATGGCCAAAGTAATGATTTTCCTTCCCCATTCTATGTACATTTATTTTAGTGTTGCTTTCGGTACCCTTATTTTCTTGGGTTTGGTTCCAACTTTATGATTTATGGAGATGATATTTAAATCAACTTCGCAAAAGTAAGGTATCCTCCATAGTTATTTTAGTCTCTATAGAGAATCAACCTAGAAAGGTTTTCTTTCTTTTACAGTTTTAAACATCTTGAGAGCCTCTTGAGGAGATCATTCTGTGCACTATTGTGGTTAATTTGATTAAGAATTTAGCAATCTATCCAAAGATGAATACCTTCTTCTTGTTTTTCCTCCAGCTGAATTCTAATAATATTGCTCTCTGGGAAACTCTTTCGTTTTTGATCCCATTTTTTTTCATAATAGAATAATGATCCGGACTTGGGTTCGTACAATTTAATAGAATTTGGACTAGGATGGGAAACATGCTTGACTAAATTGTCGGCCTTGAAATTTTTCTCCCAATTATTTTGTTATAATTTGATTTGTGCGGACAATTTGTAAATTAGAATTGTTATAGTTAATTTTAGTTAACGCAGTTAATTTATATGCACAAATAAACTTTTTTGACGAAGTTAATAAAAAAAATTGAACTTAGAGTATTTGCATGCCTTTTCGCTAAACCAGGCTCGATATAAATTTCATTTCCCATAGAACTTTGAGCTAGTCGGCAAGCCTAATGGGTTTAAACCAAAGAAAATATTGTTACATAATAAACCTAACAAACACATTCGTTCATATTTTTAATACCAATCAAAATATGGATAGATAATAATGTACCCAGATTGTAGGACTATGGATGTAATAATTATAAATGATTCAGATTTCCAAGAAGATTATAAAGATTCTGAGTTTGTTTATGAGTTAGACTTAATTTAATCTCTATTATTTCTATTTCATAATTAATTTGTAATCACAAGTATCATCATCTACATACATACATAGTTAATGAAACTATGTAATCACAAGTATGACAATAGAGGACACGAATCTCTGATGATCTAATACATTATCGGTGTCGTATTCGACATGATACGAGCAGGAAATGATTGAAATATTGATCAAATCAAAACTGAATCAAGAAAAGAAGATAAAGGAGAAAGGAATATACCTGTGCAGAGTCAATTTTGAACTCGCAGACAAAGCCGTGTCCGTCGTATAGTTCAGTGAACACAACTATATTAGATAGAGTGTCGTCGTGTCTGATTCGAGCAAATCGAACTATTAATACTCCTCTGTGGCATTTCATCAAGCACATGAAGTGCAGATCAAAAGAAGAATTCATAACACAACAAATTCAAATTAAACAAATGCCCTAGTCTAAAAGTAGGATTTAACATCTTCAACAAACTCAAATGAAATAGATACCCAAGTTTATAAAAACTCGAAAAACCTTAGATTTATGGAGAAAATCGAACCTTCAGTGAAGAGGTCATCGATTTGAGTGGCGTTGATAGATGGTCGCGACTCTGGAGATGCCATCGACTGACCGGAGATACAAAACGGAGAGAGGGGTTTTCTATTGGAAATGGAGTGAGGAGTTTTGAGACTGCAGGGAACGTTTTCTATTTGGGAACTGGGGGAGAGGGAAAATTTTTGTCTGCTAGGTTTTCTAAGTTTCATTTTCCATTGTAAACGAAGTATATATGAGTATTTTAATGAGTGGAAAATTTGGTTAAGAGGGAAAAATTTTGTTTGCCGGGTTTTCTAGTGAGTTTTCATTTTCTATTGGGAACGAATAGTCCAAAAGAGTTTTGTATGAAAAATATTCTGAAGTGAGAAAATTTCATTTGCCTCCTAAACAAAATCATACAAAATTGGCTCAATAAAGCCTTTTTTGGAATATTTAGCAACGCTATATTCCATTGCCATATACAAAAAAAATTAGCAACAATTTAATTCATTGCTAATCTTAACATGTAGAAAATACGGATGATTTAGCAACGACGTTGACTATTTACTTTCTAGTGTTTGGCAACGAAAAATTGCATCGACTAAAAATTTTGTTGCCAAACATAAAACAATAATGTTTTTTCAAACATAAAACATAGCATTTTGCTATGGACGGTTCCGATTTAATTGCGAAATATCAAACGACGGGATCGCCCGCTATGGAGAATGCTATAATTTTATGTAGCAAAACTGAATCGCTCCTAATCGAACTGGATATATACAATATGATACTACTCCTAATCGAACTGGATACCTTACTTTGACATATGTAGGGTGAGCCTTCTATTTATTCGCGGTTTCAACCGAAACAAAATAGTCAACACCAAATAAACCGAAATTCAAAAACTCCAAAACCGAAACCGAACCAAAATTAACCAAAACTAAAACCGAACCGAACCAAATAAACTATTCGATTATTTGATCGATTTATTCAGTTAAACCGAATAAATAGAAATCATATTTTAATTATATTAAAGAAATTATAAGTTTGTACACTTTTTTGTTATATGTCAAAAATATATCAAAAGTAGGACTTAATATATATATAATATATATATATATATATATATATATATATATATATATATATATATATATGATTGTTGCTTTCAAATATATACATTTTTAGTCACTAAATATACATATAATTAGGATTTTTATAAATTAATAAATCTTATTGGGGTTTTCGGTTTTAAACCGAAACCGAATAAAAAATTTAGTATTTTCGAAACCGAAATCGAATCAATTTTTTTTTCAAATGAACCGAATCTCTTATTCGGTTAGGTTCGATTCAGATTTCGGTCCAAAACCGAATAATGCTCACCCTTAGACATACGGGCACAACAACAGTCAGAAAAACTATACCTTTAACAGCACTGCATAATGAACGCTATTGATAATGACACTTCTAATAGTGGGGAGGCATAAACGCTATAGATAAACTGCTATTGTATGAACTTTTAATAGCATTTCCTATGAACGCTATGGATGATGATATAATAGCAGGGAGTCTCAAACGCTATAGATAAATTGCTATTGTAATACCTTTTAATAGCACTGACTAATGAACGCTATTGATGATATTCTATAGCAAGGAGGCTGAAACGCTATAGATAAACTGCTATTGTATGTCGTATTTGTTGTAGTGTTTGCTAGTCAGAACCCGTCCAAAATGCGAAGAGTCCGGAGCTCCCTGATGTGTACATCAAGTGTTGCATCTTCACCATGCCCAGAATCGTCGATACCGATCCTGGAAAAATTTGCTAGCCAGATCCCTACAACAGGCAGAAAGAAAGTCAGACTTAGAAAACTGCAAAAAAAGCTGTCCTGAAGGCTCCTATGCTCCCAAAGGGATATGCGCCCAAAATAAGACGTGCGAGCGCATAATACACTAACAGTGCGTAGGCACATAATATACCACTGTTTAAAAGGGGCAAAACGTGGCAGCACTTCGGCGCATAGCACACCACAGTGTTGGCGCATAGCAATGCTCACATAAGTATGTGGCCCTAGGCACAAGCGCCCCGATAGAAGAGAAGTCCGAGCGTCACAAATTAACGCTCGAGACTTCATTTTTTGAAGCACGCCCTCACCCAAAATTGGGTCCTGGACTGCTGAAGACTCCACCGTAGGAGAAGAGCTACTCGACGCAGCCCCCTTGCCCTTCGCAGATCTCTTGGTGGCCTTGGGAGACATGATTCTCAAAGGAAGAAGACGAAGAGTTTTATAAAAATTTCAAAAAGAAAAGGAATAATGAACTTTCTCTCTCCTCCAGGGTCTATTTATAGGCACGGGCCACTTTCTATGTGCCCACTTCCTATGCGCCCACTATGGTATATGCGTCCACTGCAGCCTATGCGCCCACGTTGTCACTCCCCGTTCCCAGAATACGTATTTTAATACATGTACTGTTTTAATATATTTATTTAAATATTTATCATGTATTGTTTTGTATTTAAATCTCTTTAAATTCATGTTAATTAATTTCCTGTAATTAATTTTCTGTATTTTACTTTCTGCTTTTATTCTCTGCTTTAGCTTACTTTAGGTTGGGCCTAGGTTAATTTATTTTCGGGTTATGGTGGTTCATCATGAACCGAACCCACCATCACCATTTAAAGTCCTAATCCTTTCTCTCTCTCTCTCTTCATTACTTCTCCTTCTCATTTACTCTTCTTCTTCTTCATAACTCCCTCTACCTACCAACTTGTAGGCGAGTGCAACTTGCTTCCACAAGAGAGCCCATTTTTATTGTTCCATTGGCTTCTCCTCATGTTTCTAAGACACATTAGAACTTGTCATTTTCCATTTTGAGGCTTTAATTTTTGTAGATCTAGAAATTAGTTATTTTCGGATTTTGGTGGTTTTGATCTATCAAACTCCTTTGTTTTCAAGTTTTGATGGTTCCATGTTGTAGAGAATTTTATTCTACCCAATTTTGACCTTTGAAAAGTTGGATTTGGACTTATTTTGACCAAGTTATGGACTTTTGAAGCTTTGGGTTCAAACCATAGAGTTTTTGCTGGTTTGGAGAAGACAGTGAGCAGTGTGCGCGAGCTTTTTAGCTTGTGCCACTGAGCTGCGTGCGCTCTTTAGCGCAGCGCAGTTTGACTCATACGCTGCCTTGATGAGGAGTCGTATGGAGTACATATGCTGCCTCTTGGAGACGTATGTCTTGCATATGCTGACTTGAGCGTAGCCTGACTTGAGCGTAGCCTGACTTGAGCGTAGCCTAACTTGAGCGCAGTCTGACTCTGGTACAACCTGATGTTTAGGTGCAGCTGGACCTGACCCTACTTACCCTACATCTTCTATAGCCCTGTATATTGATATTTTATTAGATATTTAACGTCCATTTTATATCCTTACGCCTTTTGGCATAAACTTGATATAATCATGATATGTTAATATTTCTGTTAAATATAGATTGTTACGTGGGATGTACCATGTGTCGTGAATTGAGTTATAGATACCCCGATTGACTGGAATTAAACCCTGAGAGTTGTAGACTCGACCCCACTGAATACTAGTTGACTTTTATGCCTTGTCACCATTGATAATGATTGTGACCTTGACTAATAATTGATCACGCATTCCTAGTTGGAACTAAGAGACCGGCTAGTCGTCTTTTTGAATTGAATGAATGAGACACATTCATATTAATTATGAACTATTGAAATCGACTGGCTAATCCCGAATATTGGCATACAGGCACATGCAGGCTTCAATTTATGTAGTATTTATTTATCTTGCCAAAGAAGCATGTGTACTTTATGGTCAAGGCATGATTACTCCATGGTTAGTTTTTGTTGTATTACGCTATGTAAGACCTACAACCTGACCGCACTGGTATCATTGTAGAGTTGTGCATATCGTACCCCGTACGAAAGTACTCATTCTGAATGACCATGATCCACGACATGGTACTTCACTCAACGTAGAGACTATTAAGTTAAATAAATAATGATTGCATGGAGAGAATAGATTCCCGAGTTCTTACATGGCAGCCCTCTTGGGACTAGTAGTGCCCGACAGGCCGGTTGGTCCCCACAGATACTGCAATCTGCCACACGGGCAGGGAGCGGTATCTGGTTATATTATCTATTGAATATTGTATATTAATGACGGGCGTCCCGCTGGGACTCGTCTAATTCATGATTGGCGCAATTGATTGACAGGGTAAACTAGCCTTGCTTGCGCATGCATAGTAAGAACTGAGAAATCCTTTATTGCATAATTTTAGGATAACTTGGGACTCACAATAGCAAGCCATAGTAGTTGCCTGGCCGTTTAAATTGATTTGTTTGTGTACTGTACCTACTCTGTTACTTAACTGAGATGATCAGAATGTCAGGACATGACGGGCCAACTTCTGTCCTTGTTTGGTTGGAAGGTTGGTTCGAAGTGTCGTGATGTTGTGTGAGTCCTAGTAGATAGCAGAGATCTATTATCATATTCTCTTATTACTGGCTCCATTCCTCATATCGTGCTCCCTTGCGGTACTTGCTATTAGAGGTCTAACCTCTCTGGTTTTGCATGGCCAGATTTAGAGCCGGTCCCTGAGGATCCAGCTTACTTCTACCTCCAAGATGGTCAACACTAGAGGGATGATCGCAGGAGGACTCGAGTGGGTTTCTTACTTCCCCGCCCGTTTTGTTATCTACTTTATACTTTGTCGTTTGGCGCCGACATGTTAGTCGGATTGTCCTGTACCTATTTTTGCATAATTGTAACAAAGTCAGGCTGCAGCTGCTATAATTGTGTATACTTACTATATTATCTGGCTGTATTTTGTAAAAGATATCAAGAACATTTTAACTGAGCATTTGGGACGCCTTACTACTTTATCTCACATGTTCTCTATTTCTGTTTCTTGTTTGAATGATTGAGACAATAGAAGTAAAGTGACTATAGGGAGACTTTCATGTAGTATGCACCCCCTCGTCTTGTAGACAGCATTGATCGTATTATACGGTATTCATCTACCCGTAATACGTAGCTGGCTGAGTCATCCCCCCGCTCTCCAGTATTCTGGTTCTAGGGCGTGACAAGGTTTTAGTGGTGGGGTGTTTTAATTTATAGGGCGTGACAGGTCTGGTTCTAGACTTGTGGGGTGTTTTTTATAGGATGTCTCAAATCATATATGTTCCTCCTTGATCTCATGATTCGTTGGTTCTTAACTCCATCTTAACGTTCCAGTATCCTTTGACTTCATTGATCCTTCTTGTCCGGTCGTTTGATTTTTCTCTTGTCCCTTTTCTTAGGGGCACCTCGTCCGCACCTGTCAGAGCTGGACATCAACAACATGGACAACCTGACCATGTTGGTCAGCAACAAGGGCCGGTACTAACTCAAGAGACTACCCAGAAGAAGTGATAGTGGAAGCAGCAGCTGGATCGCAGTATCCGGATGTTCCACCACCACCAACAGTTCCACCTACCCCTGCGAGAATGGACACACCGGCTCTTCTGGAAATCATGAGAGGGATGATGGCTACTCAACAACATCAGATGTTAGCCCAACAGCACATGCACGCTCAGTTGCAAGAGCAGAACGTACTACTCAACCAAGGGTTACAGACAGCTTTGGAAAGAGGGGCAAGACCGGATTCTGGAGCGTCAACCAGATTTTGTAAGTTCAACCCCTGCCATTTTGAAGGAACGGAGGATGCCACTCAGCAGATACATGGCTTAAGGATATTGAGGCTATTTTGACGGCGGCTAAGGTACTGGCAGAAGAACGTATGGATCAGGTGAAGTTGTTACTTCAGGATCTCGCACGTGATTGGTGGGAATCAGAGGAGATAGGCATCAAATGTCCTGTGTTTTACAGTAAGATTCAAGACAAAGTACTATGGAGTTGTGGCGCAGTTTGAGCTACAACAGAAGTTTATCAACCTCAAGCAGGCCGACAAGACGGTAGATGCTTATGCAGCGGAGTTCTGCAGATTGAGTAGGTTTGCCCCAGAGATGGTAGCGACGGAGCGCCAGAGGGCTATGAGGTTTCAGCAAGGGTTTCATCTTGAGCTCTTGCAATTGATAGAGGGGCACAATTACCAGACTTTTGATGAGATATTGACGGCAACCCGAAGGCATGAGATCACCATTCAGAGGATCACAGTAAGGACTGGAGGTCAGAAGAGATCTCACAGTCAGATTGAAGGAGGAGGGGGAGCAGCGCTCCGAACAACAGCACTATCCCTTGGCATTCGCATTCACGATATGGCAATACGAGGGCCAGCACCACCACCCAGACAGCAGCAGCAACAGAAGAAGAACCAGCAACCTCCAGCGGGCTGTACTTATTGTGGAAAGATGGGGCACACTAGAGATGTGTGTCGGGCATTAAACAGACTGTATTTGATATGTGGAAATCCAGATCATCGGGTTACCACATGTCCCATGAATTCGAGGTCAGGAGGACCAGGGCAACAGTTTCCTGCTCTGCCAGCACCAGGGACAGGGCAGTATCGAGGACCAGCGGTAGCAGTGAGACCATTGGCCCAGCGTCCGTTAATGCCACAGGCTCAGATGTTTCGACAGCAGGAACCGCCGATGCAGCAACACCAGCATAGACCACCCCAACATCATCAAGGCAGGGGCCAACAGCAGCCCCAGACTAGGCTACCGCATGGAAACCAGCAAGAAGGTCGAGGGCAGGCATTCACACTGTCCTTGGAGGAGGCATTAACATTAGGATATGTTGTGGCAGGTAACATTCTCGTCGGCTCATATCCCGCAGTAGCATTGTTTGATTCAGGAGCATCACACTCATTTATATCTGCACAATTTGCGACACGGCTAGGAATGGAGTTCGAGGCATTACCAGGGAGGTTGAATATACTCACTGGCAATGGGCTCGTAGGAGTTAGTAGAGTTATTCTAGCGTGTAGTTTATAGTTTGTGGGCATTCCTTACCCGCCCAGTTGATAGAATTTCCTGTTGGAAATTTCGACGTTATCTTAGGCATGGACTGGCTGAAAGACAGTCATGCGACAATAGATTGTCGTAGTGGGAGTGTATCTTTTGATATTCCAGGCATAAAGAAATTCACCTTAGTCAGATCAGAGGCAACTCAGCAAGAGAAGGGAGTAATAACGGTAATGGAAGAAGTTCAAGTTCCGAAGGTAGTTGAAGAATTTCTAGACGTGCTTCCCGAAGAACTTCCAGGTCTACCACCTGTTAGAGATATTGAGTTCAGCATAGAATTGGAACCTGGAACTAAACCAATATCAGATCGGGTTTACAGAATGGCGGATTCGGAGCAGGCCAAGGTGTATCAGCACATAGAGGAATTGAAGGAGAAAAGTTTATCCAAGCTAGCATATCACCATGGGCAGCACCAGTGGTACATGTAGGAAAGAAGGATGGATCATCCAGATTATGCATCGATTACAGGAAGCTTAATGCGGCGACAGAACAAGTACCCACTACCCAGGATCGACGACTTGTTTGACCAGTTGAGCACAGCTAGGGTTTTCTCCAAGATAGATCTTCGTTCAGGGTACCATCAAGTGAGGGTTCGAAAGGAAGACATTCCCAAGACGGCATTCAGGTCGAAGTATGGACATTATGAATTCTTAGTAATGCCGTTTGGTTTGACCAATGCTCCAGCTATATTCATGGATTTGATGAACCGCATCTTTATGCCATATTTAGATCAGTTTGTCGTGGTGTTTCTCGACGACATTCTCGTATACTCTGCCAGTAAAGAGGAGCATGAGGACTACCTCAGGAAAGTGTTGCAGGTACTGAGAGAGAACCAGTTGTATGCCAAGCTCAGCAAGTGTGAGTTCTGGATGGACCATATTTCATTTCTGGGTCACATCATATCAGGAGCTGGAGTAGCAGTGGATCCCAAGAAGATAGAAGCAGTAGAGAGTTGGCCAGTACCCAAGACCGTAGCTGATGTACGGAGTTTTTTGGGATTGGCAGGATATTACAGAAGGTTTGTATCAGGTTTTGCAAGACTTTCAGCACCCATGACCCGCTTGACACGAAAGGATGTACCATTCGTCTGGTCGTCATAATGCCAGGCATCATTTGAGAATCTAAAGCAGAAGTTGATATCAGCACCTATCCTTACATTGTCAATTGGGCCCGGAGGTTTTACTGTATATTGTGATGCGTCAGGTAAAGGACTTGGATGTGTCCTTATGCAACATGGGAAGGTGATAGCGTATGCATCTAGGCAACTTCGAGACCATGAGAAAAATTATCTAACTCATGATTTGGAGTTGGGGCAGTAGTATTTGCTTTGAAGCTATGGAGGCATTACTTATATAGTGACCGAGTGGACATGTACACAGACCACAAAAGTCTGAAGTACATCTTTACTCAGAAGGAGCTGAACATGAGGCAGAGAAGATGGTTAGAGCTGATCAAGGATTATGACGTGGAGCTTCAGTATCATCCAGGCAAGGCTAATGTGGTAGCAGACGCTCTCAGCAGAAGAGGCGGCGCATTTATGTTGACAACGCAGAAGCACATCTTAGAAGACCTTCAGGAGATGGGCATCGAAGTTATACTTCCTAATGATATAGGAATTCTGGCGAGTCTACAAGTTCAATCCGACTTGGTAGGCAGGATCAAGGCAGCCCAGGCACAGGACCCAAGGATTCAGAAGCTTAGGGCAGAATGTGAGTCAGGGCTCAGAAAAGAGATGCAAATCCACGAAGATGGTACGCTTAGGTTTGGATCACGTCTATGTGTACCTAGTGGAGATATCAGACAGGAAGTTATGACAGAAGCTCACAGTTCTCAGTATTCTATACATCCTGGAGGGACCAAGATGTACCAAGATATCAAGCAGCACTTCTGGTGGAACGGGATGAAGAGGGAGATAGCTAGGTTTGTTTTCCATTGCTTGATATGTCAGCAAGTAAAGGCAGAACAGCAGAGGCCAGCTGGATTATTACAACCGCTTCCTATTCCGGAATGGAAGTGGGAACACATCACAATGGACTTTGTGACCGGTTTACCGAGATCACCAAGTGGTAAAGATGCTATTTGGGTGATAGTAGATCGGCTTACAAAGGTAGCACACTTTCTTCCTTTCAGAGTTGGACAATCTACAGAAAAGTTGGCGGAGTTGTACATACAGCAGATAGTCAGGCAGCATGGAGTCCCTGTCAGTATTGTGTCAGACAGAGATACCCGTTTTACGTCACATTTCTGGAAGAGCTTACATCGTAGTTTGGGTACCAAGTTAAAATTTAGTACGGCTTACCATCCACAGACGGATGGCCAATCAGAAAGGACAATTCAGACTTTGGAAGATATGTTGCAAGCTTGCACCCTAGATTTTGGAGGATCTTGGGAAAGCCACCTGCACTTAGTTGAGTTTTCATATAATAACAGTTATCAAGCCAGTGTCCAGATGGCGCCATTTGAGGCACTATATGGTAAGAAGTGTAGGTCGCCACTAGCATGGGATGATATCGGGGACAAAAGATGTTAGGCCCGAAAATGATTGTTCAGACAGTTGAATTGGTTAAAGGAATTAGAGAGCGACTTCGAGTTGCGCAGGATCGACATCGTCATTGGGCAGACCAGCATCATAGGCCGCTAGAGTTTTCTATTGGAGACCACGTATTCTTACGGATCTCACCTACCCGTGGGGTCATTAGATTTGGCGTTCGCGGGAAGTTGAGTCCGCGGTACGTGGGCCCATTTATTATCCTTGATAGGGTGGGCGATGTTGCTTATCGTTTATCCCTTCCGCCTTCTTTACGAGAGGTACATGACGTGTTTCATGTATCTCAACTGCGAAGGTATGTATCGGACCCAAGCCATATCTTTGATCATTCTGAGCTGGTTGTTGGTACCAACCTGTCTTATGAGGAACAGCCTGTGATTTTGGACCGAAGAGAAAAGATACTCAAGAACCGAACAATTAGTCTTGTTCGGGTTGCTTGGGGTCATCACTCATTAGGAGAGTCAACGTGGGAACGTGAGGATGATATCCGATCACGGTATCCACATCTGTTTGACTCACAAGGTATATTTCTTCCCGTGTACCTTGATTGTCTTAACTCCGCATGCTAGTCGCCCTATGAGTAAAATTAATTGATATCGTAGATTGTTAAATATAGATATGTTAATTGCTATGGACATTGTAAAATGATTGCTTGCATAAATTGCTTATACTAGTTTGGCCTTGATATTCCTATCCTGCTTGGATTTGAAATTTCGAGGACGAAATTTTTCTAAGGAGGGTAGAGATGTCACTCCCCGTTCCCAGAATACGTATTTTTAATACATGTACTGCTTAATATATTTACTTAAATATTTATCATGTATTGTTTTGTATTTAAATCTCTTTAAATTCATGTTAATTAATTTCCTGCAATTAATTTTCTGTATTTTACTTTCTGTTTTTATTCTCTGCTTTAGCTTACTTTAGGTTGGGCCTAGGTTGGTTTATTTTCGGGTTATGGTGGTTCATCATGAACCGAACCCACCATCACAATTTAAAGCCCTAATCCTTTCTCTCTCTCTCTCTTCATTACTTCTCCTTCTCATTTACTCTTCTTCTTCTTCATAACTCCCTCTACCTACCAACTCGTAGACAAGTGCAACTTGCTTCCATAAGAGAGCCCATTTTTATTGTTCCATTGGCTTCTCCTCATGTTTCTAAGACACATTAGAACTTGTCATTTTCCATTTTGAGGCTTTAATTTTTGTAGATCTAGAAATTAGTTATTTTCAGATTTTGGTTGTTTTGATCTATCAAACTCCTTTGTTTTCAAGTTTTGATGGTTCCATATTGTAGAGAATTTTATTCTACCCAATTTTGACCTTTGAAAAGTTGGATTTGGACTTATTTTGACCAAGTTATGGACTTTTGAAGCTTTGGGTTCAAACCATGGAGTTCTTGCTGGTTTGGAGAAGACAGTGAGCAGTGTGCACGAGCTTTTTAGCTTGTGCTACTAAGCTGCGCGCGCTCTTTAGCGCAGCGCAGTTTGACTCATACGCTGCCTTGATGAGGAGTCGTATGGAGTACATACGCTGCCTTGAAGAGGAGTCGTATGGAGTCCATACGCTGCCTCTTGGAGACGTATATCTTGCATACGCTGACTTGAGCGTAGCCTGACTTGAGCGTAGCCTGACTTGAGCGCAGTCTGACTCAGGCGCAACCTGATGTTTAGGCGTAGCTGGACCTGACCCTACTTACCCTGGATCTTCTATAGCCCTGTATATTGATATTTTATTAGATATTTAACGTCCATTTTATATCCTTACGCCTTTTGGCATAAACTTGATATAATCATGATATGTTATATTTCTGTTAAATATAGATTGTTACGTAGGATGTACCATGTGTCATGAATTGAGTTATAGATACCCCGATTGACTGGAATTAAACCCTGAGAGTTGTAGACTCGACCCCACTGAATACAAGTTGACTTTTATGCCTTGTCACCATTGATAATTGTGACCTTGACTAATAATTGATCATGCGTTCCTAGTTGGAACTAAGAGACCGGCTAGTCGTCTTTTTGAATTGAATGAATGAGACACATTCATATTAATTATGAACTATTGAAATCGACTGGCTAATCCCGAATATTGGCATACAGGCACATGCAGGCTTCAATTTATGTAGTATTATTTATCTTACCAAAGAAGCATGTGTACTTTATGGTCAAGGCATGATTACTCCGTGGTTAGTTTTGATTGTTGCATTACGCTATGTAAGACCTACAACCTGACCGCATGGTATCATTGTAGAGTTGTGCATATCGTACCCCGTACGAAAGTACTCATTCTGAATGACCATGATCTATGGCATGGTACTTCACTCAACGTAGAGACTATTAAGTTAAATAAATAATGATTGCATGGAGAGAATGGATTCCCGAGTTCTTACATGGCAGCCCTCTTGGGACTAGTAGTGCCCGACAGGCCGGTTGGTCCCCACAGATACTGCAATCTGCCACACGGGCAGGGAGTGGTATCTGGTTATTATCTATTGATATTGTATATTAATGACGGGCGTCCCGCTGGGACTCGTCTAATTCATGATTGGCGCAATTGATTGACTGGGTAAACTAGCCTTGCTT
>JANAVB010032087.1:0-63805 GCA_029216955.1 Iris pallida
ATGTCTTCACTTTTGCAAGCGGAACAACTTTCGTCTATTTGGAGAAGTAGTCTGTAATTGCGAGTATAAAGCGGTGTCATCTGGACGAAGGCGGGGTGATTGGACCAATGATATCCATTCTCCATGCCTCAAATGGCCAGGATGTCACCGTCGGATGTAGGAATTCGGATGGTTGGTGTATGAAATCTGCGTGGACCTGACAAGCTTTACATTTTTTGCATAGTCTATCATATCTGCTACCATCGTAGGCCAGTAATAGCCCATCCGGCGAAGGCGGTCTTATAATTTTGGGCCAGGTTGAAGGACCCTACAGACGCCATCGTGAGCTTCGCGTACGACTTCTTTGGCTTCCGTATCTGACAAACACCGGAGCAGTAATCCATCATAGGATCGCCGATACAGTATTTTTGTCTCTTATCGTAGAAGAATCAGAGGGAACGTCTTCTGATAGAGGTGGCCTCTTTCGGATTTTTCGGTAAGATACCATAGACCGCAAAATCATAAATGGAAGTCTCCAGTCCTGCGTTTCGTCGACCGCCAGGGCAGAGTAACTCACAGCAAATTATACGTTGTTCTTAGGACAAACCAATTCATGGCCTATACGTCAACCAAATGATGAGTATGATTTGGAACTGCCAGGGAAGCGGCAAGACCTGCTAGGGCATCGGCTTCAATATTCCGGAGTCTGGGAACATGTTCTATGAAGAATCCTTTCATGGACGTAATGATAGCGATTGCTATTTGATGATAAGGGATCATGTCTTCATGGCGAACTTCATAAGAACCCCGGATCTGATTAACGATTAGCTGTGAATCGCCATATGCTTCCAGGTACTCTACCCCTAGTTCCTTTGCAAGTCGGAGGCCGATAACCAAGGCGTTGTACTCGACCACATTATTTGAACAAGGTTCAGTGAGGGAGTATGCCCGATTGATCACCAATCCAGAGGGAGAAATCAGTACCACTCCGACCCCAACGACGATATTGCCCTTGGGCCCGGTTCTTGAAGTACCGTCGAAGAACATTCGCCAGACGGTATCATGGGAAGCCATATTTGAATTGGCGACCTCATCTGGAATCTCTTCATATACTCTGCTTGTCTCCGAACCTGGATGGGCAGCTAAAAAGTCTGCCAAAGCTTGACCTTTAACAGCCTTCTGCGGGACGAAGATCATGTCGTAGGGGGACAATAATATTACCCAGGTAGCGAGGCGAGAGCTGAGTGCACCTGGTTTGGTCATGAGGATCCTGAGGGGGTTAACTCATGATATAACATGGATAGTCTGTCCTGTAACATAGTGTCGCATCTTCTGAATGGCGAACACCAAAGCGAGACACTCCTTCTCCACGGCGGTGTATCTATGCTCCGGCCCTATCATCATTCGGCTAAGGTAATAGATAGCTTGTTCATGCCCCGCATCATTGTTTTGTGCTAGTAGAGCGTCGAGGGAATGTTCCATCGCTCGCACATAAAACAAAAACGGGTTTTCAGCAACCGGGGCCACCAGGACTGGAGGGTTCGACAGATATTCTTTAATGTTGTCAAAGGCACGTTGGCATTCTTCATCCCATATGAAGGAAACATCTTTCTTCATGAAGTGTGTGAATGGTTGACATCGTCCGGAGAGATTAGAGATAAACCTCCTGATATAAGCTAGCCTCCCTTGAAGGCCTCTGAGCTCGCGAAGATTTCTCGGGGGACCCATCTCCATGATTGCCTTTGTTTTCTCAGGGTCTATATGGATACCCTGGGCGGTAATGATAAAACCTAAGAATTTTCCACTGGATACGCCCAAGAAGGATTTGGTGGGATTCATCTTTAAATTGTGTGCTTGCATCAAGTCAAATATTATCCTCAGATCGTGCAAATGATCCTCCTTAGAGCGGCTTTTGACGGCGATGTCGTCGACGAAGCATTCCACTGTCTTACGCAGGTGATCTCTAAAGATGATACTCATAGCTCGTTGATATGTGGCACCGATATTCTTTAAACCAAAGGACATGACTGTGTAGCAGTACACGCCAAACGGCGTTCGAAATGATGTATGCTTTTCATCGTCAGGAAACATCTTAATTTGGTTGTATCCTGAGAAGCCATCCATGAATGTCATGCGCTCAAAGCCACATGTGTTATCAATCATTATGTCCGTAATAGGAAGAGGGAACTCATCTTTAGGACATGCTTCGTTCAGATTCCGGAAGTCGATGCAAATTCAGATTTTTCTATTCTTCTTGAGGACCGGTACTATGTTGGCTACCCAGTCTTGGTGTTGTTCCTCACGGATGAAGCCACTGGCTATTAGTTTGTTGATCTCAGCTTCAATATAATTCATGATGTCTGGGCGGAACCGTCGTTGCTGTTGCTTGACTGGCTTTGCGTCTGGATGAATGTTGAGCTTATGGAGTGCAATCTCAGGGTTTAGCCCTGGCATGTCTTCATAGCTCTAGACGAACACGTCCATATACTCTCTAACGAGTTGCAATAGCTATTTCCGCTCTTCGTCTGTCAGACTTTTGCTGATGAAGATTGGCTTTGAAGAGAATTCATCGCCGATGTCAACTTCCATGACTTCATCTTCGGTAGGGGGATCTCTTCGTTCGAAATGCTTCTCCCATTGCGCATCTAGCTGTTGGACAAGGATTTCGGTTATGTCTTCGTCATCTTCGTATGCGTCAGCAAATGCCATATTGACAGACCAAGCTTGCCTGAGTACGTCCCCGATGCTGACATCTGAATCTGAAGTGGGTGATCCGGTTGAATGTGAATGCCATTCGCATTCCTCATCCGAGCTCTCAGGAGTTGTTGCAGGTATAACATAGCCTAGAGCACGCCTGTTCTTACTATTAATCCCGTGGTTTTCCAGTCGGGACTGGCAATTGCAAAGGTAATTGCCGGCCGGCACCGTAGTTCAAGCCTGGTGTGGTCTCCATATCATACCCCTGTTTTTGCATGAGAAACTTGGATCGGGAGCTATACAGATAAATGGGCAGTCTCTCGGTGTCGGGTTCGAGATCGACTTCGTCTGGCCTGAAGGACTGTTGACCATTCTTTCGGCCGAAGATGATTGGTTGATCCTCTCCCGGGACTATGAAGCAAGCGCCTTCCACGGGAGTAAGTTGGTTCGTGGTATAGACATTTGTCACTTGTGTGTATAAGTTGATGCCCATACCGTGTTCCATAGCATACATTATACGGAGCTTGTTAAGCTCGAGGTAGTTCAAAGATAACCCTTTATTAATAAAATAAGGTACCTTCTCTGGCTGTATTACATCATAGGCAGAGGGAACATCAGTATGTGCAGCCACATATTAGGCTAGCTCTAACTCCTCTTCAGCCACCCCCTGCATTATCGAAGATTGGTGTAGAAGCATGAAAATTTCAGGCGCATCAACTACCCAAGTCAACATGCGCCGAGAATATCATAAAACAGTAAAAGAGTAGCAGCATAAATGAGCTTTTTATTTCATAAAAGTCTGTTACATGACTAAAAAACTCTTTTTACATAGAAGACTCTTTTTACGAAGAAGAAATCAAAAAAACCTAAAAGCAACGCTTCATCCAGGCGCGTCTCAGTCAGGCGCATCTCTTCAGCGTCTCAGTCAGGCGCATCTCTTCAGCGTCTCAGTCTGGCGCATCATGATCTCAGCATATGCGCTCTACTTCGACCCGATCAAGTGCTTCGGCTAATGAAGCAGTTATTGAGCATAACAAGAGTGGGTGATCAACCCCACTCTAGCTGGAGGAAGAGCTCTCCAAAGCCCAAGGAAGATGGGAGCACCAAAATTCTGATCTGTGGCTCTTCCAACATAACGAAGACGGGACTCGAACGTCCCGATCTTTGGATGCAACAGGCACCTTCGGCCGGCATCGGGACCCCGCGATCCCGACTTTTGGATGTAATAGTCACCTTCACGAGTGTGTACGAAGACAACTCGACGCATCTTCACCATCGGGAGCGTCTTGTCAACGAAATGTACTCGAGCGAAGAAGTTCATCTCCATTCGGGAAGACGGAAGAGAATGAGAAACAAACTCTCACCTTGCTGCTATTTATAGGCCGGGAAAATCAAACCCATGCGCCAAGTGGCGGGCTCTCCGAATTCTGTGCAATGAATTTGCATTCATGGTGATGAACCAATCCCTTCGAAATTAGCCCAGTCAACATGCACAATCAAAACATTAGGAACCCAACAGTCGGGCCTAGGTGGATGCGCCGTATGGCAAATCCCTGCGTCTCCTTATGATGTGCCCAAAACAGAGATCGAGCCCATACGCTCACGATCCGAGCATTTAATGCTGAGTGACAGGCCGGAGAGAAGCCCATGCGCCTGTAATATCGAACATTTAATGCCGCATGGCAGAGGCGGCAACGCGTCCCCCGAGGAGTCTCCAACCCTTCAGAGTTATTCGGTCGGGCTGCCTTGCCACGTGGCCAACCAAAGCTTATGTGCCACCACAGCCATGCGCCCAAATCTTTGTGTGTGCCTCAAAGCCATGCGCTTGGACTCGCTCTTGATCCCTAAAGACAACAGCTAAAGTCCTCTCCATGTGCCCAATCCTAGGCGCATCCTGTCAAATCACTCTTCACCAAATTCGAGATCTTTGAGCCATGGACATACGCCACATGTCCTTTGACTCAGTTCAGTACACGAAGGGGTGCTAACCACTCAAGATCTCAGCAACCGAAGAATCCTCTCAGTCGCCATGTGTCAGCTCTTCCGCAGCACCACAGGCGCAACAGAAAGGATTGAATCCCCAAATCAGGGCGCATCAACCATGCGCCCCCGCCATCATCAGCCACGTGGCGTTCCCACGACCAGGCGCATCCGACATATGCGCGCATGAGCAGCCAGCCTGCAAGCTATAAATAGAAGGATCATTACTTTATCAAAGAGGACAGAACAGACAAAGACAGACATACATACTCAGAGAGAAGCACCTCCATAGAGGCCAGAAGAGACACTTAACGTCCGCTTCTCCTCGCAAGCTCCGGCATCCAGAGCAACCCAGACCTTTAGAGAATCTAAAATCGTCGTCAGATCGTCAACGGAGTCAACGCATTACCACTCGCTCCATCGACACAGGACCCAGATAAAAACAAAAGTGTATACCTAGGACTACGTCTAAGTCCTACATTGTAACACAGTTCTGTTTGTGATTGAAATTCCAATTCAAAGATTTTAATGGCAAACAAGCTGGCGACTCTGCTGGGGACCTCTTTCTCCTCCGACGAGAAAGCTGTGTCCCAATCTGACGACGTGAAGGTGGGCTCCTCCCACAAGACACAAGTCGTACGCCTCGATCAACAGGCGTATAAGGAGTTCTTCTCTGAAGGCAGAACAAGTCCTTCGAAGCGGCTGCCGAAGTCGAAGAAGACTCGCCAAGCCTGGGTATGCAAGGTGGAGGCCCCTGGCACCATCACTGAAGGGGATGCGTCGATGCAGCCTACCCTTCTCGCTGACGTCCTCAGCAGCCAGGATGTGCCTACGGGTGCAGCGCATCTCTCAAGAAAATGTGGTGATGACCACATTCCCCAACCATCTCCTTCTCAGTCAAGGAAGATTTGCCGACGGAGCAGGGGCGCATCTAACGTCCTGCACATGAACTCTGGTGCGCCGCAGAAGGCCTCTGTATTTGACAGACTCACTCGCTGTCATGGCGAGGATAATTTGGACTCTGAGTACTATGCACCCCAGCGGGATAGAACGAAGAAGTCCAAGGCAGCACGGGCCATGCGCCTCAAATGTGCTATGCCAACGGCAAACCAGAAGCATGCGCTCACAATCATGCACACTACTGATGGTAAGCTGTACAAAGTTGACTCGGGTGCTTCTGCGCCAGAGACGAGCCGACCCTCAAAGTCCTTGTCTTACTTGGGCGCGTCTGCTGCGTTCGCAACCAAGTCGTACAAGACAAATTCTGTGGTCTTGAACCCCCGCGCCTACATTGGTTGTGCGTCTGAGGCTAGTTCAAGTCACTATAAATGTTGTTCCCCCACTATTGATCTAGGCGCGCCTTATGCACTGGATCAGGGGGCGCAACATTCACTTGATCACCCCGACGTTTAGCTTTGCCATGCGCCTGATGGGGGTGAAAAGGTGGGACTCTCCTGCAATAATTTGCGTAATGTGATCATTCACAAACGTCGATCAGGAGTGTCGACCGACAAGCACAATACGCCCCTCACAGGGCACACCTGTGCGGTAGTCACCATCAACTGTTGTTGCAAGACAGCAGTCCCACCACAAAGGCAGTCTGTGTTCCAGCGACTGCAATCGTCAACACCCCTCCGACGTCGCCTCGAGAAGAAGGTGTCGATTGAAGAAGAGTCGGAACTAAAGGTTGCTTCTTGCAACCTAGTCTCTAACTCCTCATCAATCCAAAAAGCGACTAGAAACTCCTCGACCTCGTCCTCATACAAGAGCCAGCCGAGGAAGACCAAGGTGACTGTCCCGTCCTCAGGGGTATTTGAAGGCACCGGAACAAGAAAGAAGATTTCAGAGGAAGTAATAGCTGGGGGTAGTTAAGCCCTTGTTGATCCTCATCCCGAAGGCGAAGATATCCTCCAGAGCATAACTGGGGTAGCCAGGATGAAACTCCAGGAGAAGTGACTCTTCTACAGGAGAGAGAGGCTGAAAGTGAAGCTTCAACCGATCCATCCACTTACAGTCACGTCATGACCGTATACATGACAGGAGGTGGTGATACGGAGTCAGATGCTCCGCCATCAGACCTTGTTCAGCGCATGGATACTATGGAAGGGGGACTCAAAACCCTCTCTGCCTCCATGCAAACACTGACTCAAGCAGTATTTGAGATACGGTCAGCTTTGGCCAGGGCACCTTCCATCAATCTTGACCCAGGAGCCAACGGGGAATCAAGTGTGCCCCTTCAACGGGCATCCTTGAATACCGATTGCCGTAAAGTACCTCGGGTATCGGAACCTTCGAATGTACAACTCCAGACTATTCCACCTTCTCCGACTCCCAGCTCCACGAAAGACGTGGTTGAGATGATCAGGAACTTGCGTGAACGCTTCGAGTCAAAGAACAGACAGGAGGAGCGCCAGAAGATGGGGATCCCGCAACCATACCCCCTCGAATGGAACAAAGTGGTATATCCTCCCAAGTATAAACCATAAACGTTAATGCCATACGACGGAAAGGACTCTCTCCGCCGCTATCTGACGTATTTCCAGTCTCAAACGGGACATCTCCCGAAGGAGGATGCGCTACTCACCAGCCTGTTTGTCGGGGCATTGAAATGAGTGGCTTACGACTGGTACTGCAGTCTCCCTGACAACTCAATATCCTCCTTTGAGGACTTGACACGCCTCTTCCTCGATCGTTTCTATGACAGAGGGAAAGACATGATGATGGCGTCCCTTATAAAAGTACGTCAGACAGAAAAAGAGACCGTTCGAGCATTCATCGAACGATTCCGACAAGCCTGCTTGAGACTGCCCTCGGGTATGCCAGAACATGCACTATTCTCCTCCTGCAGTATGAATATGCTTCCTGCGATCAAGCTCTGGCTAAACTCCACTCCTCCTCCCGACTGGAGCTCATTGATTATTGAGGCCGAAGCAGCTGAAAAGATGGGATGCAATGCTCGCCTTTTGGGAGTCAGTTTCTCTGCCTTTGAAGACAACGAAAAATGGCCTGCTACCAGCAACCCTGGACGTGAGGCGAAGGGAAAACATGCATTGACTGTCAATGCTTCTAAAAGTGCACAAGCACCTACTCAGAAGCCTCCGCTTGCACTAAGGCCAAAGGAGGTCTACTCTTTCAATGATGAAGACACCTTTCAACTCTTCGAGATGTTGAAGCAGGGTGACAAGATTAAATTGCCGGACCCGAAGCGTCCCGACGAGGTGGGGAGAGTTGACAATCCGAGGTATTGTCACTACCATCGGTTTGTTGGACATCCAACTCAGGACTGCTACGTCCTCAAGAATTACATCCAGCGCATGATCAATGCGAATGTCATCTCCGTCGATTACGAGGAGAAGACAGTCTCGGCCAACCTGGTGCCGCTCCAATTCGGCACCTTACCCCCAACCACAACACAAGATGGCGTCGCCCCATCCTAAAGGCGACAATGGAGGTGGTCAACCTACCACCTACCCGTAACAACGTGAGTGGACTCATCCACTCACCACATCTCGGGGAGAGGTCATATGGGTTCACCCAGACCTCGTCTCCGAAGTTACTCAACCGGGGGTACGCTCTGCTTTCAAAACCAAGGACAAGAAGACCAAGTCTTGCCGCATGGTCTCTTCCTCCATGGAAGAGGCACTTCCTGTACAAATACGTTCACAGCAGAACATCTAACCTGATGAAGCTGTCGTCGAGGTGGTGCCTCCCTGCACCACCCATGCTGCCCAGGAAGGGGGTCCATCCAGACCTCCAGCAGCCAATAAATAGAAGCACGTAGAGGCCCGCTTTGACAAGCCTTTGCGAAGAGAAAATGCTTCGGGGCTAGCCAAGTCCCACAACTTTGACATACTGGCACAACTTGCTGGTACTCATGCCTGCTTATCTCTGTTCGAGCTTCTTCGTCTTTCCAAAGACACCCGCGAAGCTCTTTATGAGGCCTTAAAGGATGCTGAGTCCTTCACCAGTCAGGTTAAGCAGCCTGAGGATATCCCAACAACATGTACGCACTGCCATTGTACGGTGGAGGTCATCCCTAACATAACCTTCACACAACAAGACATGCTGCTCAAGCACAACCGGCACAATAGGCTGCTGTATTACACAGGATATGTGGGTTCCGTCAAGGTGAAGCGAATTCAGATTGATCCAGGGTCTTCCCTCAGCATCATCCCTAGGACTCTGCTCTCAACACTGGGGATCCCGATGCACCATCTGGCGCCTTCCAACACTACAATCAGCGGTTTCGACGCCAGCAGAAGTGAACCGCTGGAAAAAATCTGACTGAAATGTCATATCGGTAATCTCCGAACCGAAGTGACTTGCTGTGTTGTAGACGCCAACGTCAACTACAACCTCCTGCTAGGTCGGTCGTGGCTGCACAAGTACATGGTTATGCCGTATACACTCCACCAATACATGAAGTATGTGCCACTAATAACATCATCCGAACAGAGTTCACCGACATTGACCCGTTCAAAGGGGTCGAAGCCTGCTTCGCTGATGCTAGCTTATATAAGTCGCTCGATGAAGGGGAAGCCAATGATGCTGATGACGAAACAGAAACGGCGACGGAGACGGACGTGGAGATAGGGATGATTCTCAACGCTCCTCTGAAAATTTGACTCAAAGGAAAACCGCCTCGAACGATGCCGCCCATGATAATCAAGTTACCTGGAAAAGCACCGACTTCTCTAGGTAGAACATCCACCGAAGCTCCCTTGAAGATACCGCTCAAAGGAAAACCTCCTCAAATGTCGGCTCCCCTTGTGGAAAAACTACAGGAAAAGGCACCGGTCACCGAAGGCGCAGTTGAGGCACCCCTGAAGGTGCGTCTTAGAGGCAAGCCTCCGCAATCTTCAGCCTCGCTCAAGCTGCAAGAGAAGGCCCACATAGCCCTCTCAGAGCTCAAGGACAAGTATGTGATGTGTTCTCCCGAGCCAGCTCCAGTGCTCACAGATGAAGAGTTAGGAGAATACATATCTGCTGACATAGATGCACCTTCTCTTGACAATGTAATCCCACGAGACAAAATCTCGTGTTTTATCAATAATAGAGTGTCTTTCAATTATTCTAGTCTTCCACATTGGAATGTCATGTATACACTAGATAACGCTCTACGGTCGTTACAAACACAAATAACGACCGTCAATCATGTAAATCGAGTAGTCCTGTCCCAAGGACTCTATTTTAGAGTCCCATCGTGGAACCAGGACGAAGAACCCATCATCTTCGGCAAAGTCGAGCGTCATCAAGACCTCCCGCCACTCGAGCCATAACCGGATACCGGCAGAATACAAGTCTATCGGTACATGCACAAGGCAAAGTACCTCATCCAAAAGATGGAGTACGATCTGAAAAGCAACAAGGGTCTGAACAACGGCAAAAGCCGACATCTTCCCCTCCAACTCCCAACACCCGAAGGAAAGCCACAGGACTACTATCATCGTACTCGATGGGGGGTGGGCTATGTCATGCCGCCGGCAACTCCAGAGAGTTCAGAAGCGGAAGAAGTAGAGCACTCTCATTTATCTGAAGCATCAACTTGGGATTCTGATACCGATATCGGCTCACTCTTCAGGAAGGTACTATCAGTCAACATGGCATCTGCACAATCTCGAGAGGATGAAGGCGATGACCAAAGGCCAAAATTTTTTGTGGAAGAACCTTGGGCTCAACGCCCAGGAGCGCAGTGGGAGTCTCGTTTTGAATTACGTGAACCCCCTAGCGAAGACGAAGTTGAGCAGATCAACCTTGGGGATGAGTCTTCTTCTAAACCTATCTTCATCAGCAAGAGTTTAAAGGGAAGAGACCGAGAGTCTTTAGTCTAATTGGCCAAAGAATACATCGACGTCTTCGCCTGGAGCTATAAAGATATATCGGGACTTGATCCCCAGATCGCGATGCATAGAATTAACATCTTACCTGATGTTAAGCCTATAAAACAGCAACGACGATGTTTTTGTCTTGATATTATGAACGCTATCGATCAAGAGGTGGACAAACTCCTGAGCAGCGGGTTCTTTCGTGAGGAGCAACATCTGGATTGGGTGGTCAATGTCGTCCCTGTCACCAAGAAGAATGGGAAGATACGGGTCTGCATCGACTTTAGAGATCTCAATACTGCTTGCCCGAAAGATGAATTCCTGTTTCCAATCACTGACGTGATGATCGACAATACATATGGCTTCGAACGTATGTCTTTCATGGACGGGTACTCAGGCTACAATCAGATTAAAATGTTCCCCGATAACGTAAAACACACGTCATTCAGAACTCCGAAAGGGGTTTTTTGCTACACAGTAATGCCCTTTGGTTTGAAGAACGCTGGTGTTACGTACCAACGAGCTATGAGTACCATCTTCTGTCAACATCTACGCAAAAGAGTTGAATCCTATGTTGATGATATTGCCGAGAAGACCAAAGCCATCCTTGACATGAACCCTCCGAAGAACCTCCGAGAACTTCGAGACCTGCAAGGACGTCTTACATACATTCGAATGTTTATAGCAAACCTTTCCAGAAAATGTCGACCCTTCACCCAGCTCAAGAAGAAGGGAGTCTCCTACGTGTGGACAGAAGAATACCAGAAAGCTTTCGATGATATCAAAGCTTACCTGACGAGCCCGCCAGTCTTGATGGCACCCGTCGCATGCAAACCATTTCTCCTCTACGTCGGTGCAATAGATCATTCCCTCGACGCTTTGTTGGCTCAGAACAACGATGCAGGCTACGAGCAAGCTATCTACTACCTTAGTAGAACAATGATCGGGGCTGCGGTACAACCCCGTCGAAAGGAATGTTTGGCTTTGGTGTTCGCCATCCAGAAGACTCGTCATTACGTTTCGGGCCAGACAATTCATGTCATCTCCTGAGTCAATCCACCCAGGGTTCTCATGACGAAGCTGGGATCATTGAACTCCCGACTAGCTACATGGGCAATCCTGTTGACACCGTATAACATGGTATTCGTCCCACCAAAAGTCGTAAAGGGCCAAGCTCTAGCCGACTTTTTAGCCGCGCACCTGATCCCAGAGTCCTCCAGACTATATAAAGACATCCCGGATGAGATCCAAGAATCAAACGTCGCCGAAGAAAGCTCCGTCTGGCGGGTGTTTTTTGATGGTGCTTCGAGAACAGGCCCCAAAGGCCAAATCATCGCAAGAGTGGGGGTGGTCTTAGTCTCCCTCGATCAGCTGGTCATTCTGCGTGCTTACTTCCTTTCAAAGTCGTGCTCCAACAATGTTGCCGAGTACAACGCTCTCATCATGGGACTCCAGTTGGCACGACAACTGGGGGTGGATCATCTGGAAGCTTATGGCGACTCAAAACTCGTCGTTAACCAGATCCGAGGGTAGTACGAAGTTCGTCATGAAGATCTGGTTTCTTACCATGAAGTTGCATTGAATATTATCTCAACCTTTACCAAGTTCTTCATAAAACACGTACCTCGGCTACAAAACCTGGAGGCTGACGCTCTGGCTGGCCTCGCAGCTTCATTAGCAGCACCCCTCGGGACTCAACACTACGTCACGATAGTTGGTCGAGACTTGGTCTGTCCTAAAAATAACCTATGCACACAAATGGCCCATGCCATAACGACAAGTGCCGGTGTTAATGTCCGAGACAGGAGGTTCTCGTTCATCGATGCTGTCTATGGAATTTTCCCGAAAGACCCGAAAGAAGCCGTCTCGGTCAGAAGACGTTCCCTTCGATTTTATTATGATACAACTACTAAAACGCTGTACCGCGTTCCTACGATAGACTTCTCCCTCGATGTCTATCCAACGAAGAAGCAGCCGAAGCCCTTCGAGAAGCTCATGACGGGACTTGCGGGGCTCATCAATTCGGGCCTAAGTTGCAGGATCGACTGCGATGCATGGGTTACTACTGGCCAACCATGGCAGCCGACGTCGTCGACTATGCTAATAAGTGCCATGCTTGCTAGCTTCACGCCGATTTTATCCATACACCATCGGAACCACTACATCCTACTGTCGCCTCCTGGTCCTTCGAAGCTTGGGCAATGGACATTGTTGGACCTATCACCCCTTCTTCATCGAGGGGACACCGCTTCATTCTAGCCATCACCGACTACTTCTCCCAATGGGCAGAAGCAGTTCCACTGACGGAAGTGAAAAGCTCTAGGGTGATCAGCTTCATCAAGCATCATGTCATCTACCGTTTCGGGGTACCCCGTAGGATTATCCACGACAATGTTCCACAGTTCATCAGCCATGCTTTCAGCAGATTCTGTGACAAGAATCGTATTCAGAACGTGGCGTCAACCGCCTACAATCCGGTAGCGAACGGATTGGCCGAGGCTTTTAACAAGACTATCGTCAGGCTACTCAAAAAGGTCGTGTCATCCAACAAACGCGACTGGGACGAAAAGCTCGACGAATGCCTTTGGGCCTACCGTACAACGGTACGGACTTCGACGGGCAATACACTATTCTCCTTAGTCTACGGAAGTGAAGCGGTACTGCCTCTAGAAATCCAGATACCCTCACTCCGTGTTGCAATCATAAACCAGTTGACGGAGGAGGACAATCAACGCCGCCGTCTGCGAGACTTAGAAGCACTTGATGAGAAACGCCTCTTAGCTCAACAGCGCATTGAATTCTATCAAGCTCGTATATCACAGGCTTTCAACAAAAAGGTCAAGCAGAGGACTTTCCAAGTAGGCGACCTGGTCCTGGCAGTCAGGAGGCCGATGGTGTTGACTCACAAAACACCAAGAAAGTTTGAGCCCAAGTGGGAAGGACCTTTCATCATAGAGACGGTATACTCAAACGGTGCTTACCGCCTCGTCCGACCAAATTGGGACTTGTCCATGATGCCCATCAACGGCAAGTTCCTAAAGAAGTACTACTCTTGACATCTTTCAGTTATATACTTCCATCTCTACCCGACAGGAGAGTCAGTGGACTTGATACTCAGAGTTCACTCACTTCTCTTCTGCACACAAATCCTATGCTCCTGGAACCCAGCTGTTCCGTTGCATTCTATCTCCTGTAGAAGAACAACCACGTCCACATTACTTCTGAGTTGCTCCTCTACACCCTACAAAGTGAAATCTTACACTACGTAGGATTGTGCTACTTATCATGTTTACCATATCCATATTACCTCTGAGTAAACATCCCGTACGGACAACACATGCGTTGTCATACATCGATCGCAGAACTTCCATGTCCATATTACCTCTGAGTAGTTCCGCGTATCTTCCAGAGTCACTCCTACCTCGCCCATAACACCTCTGAGTAGGAAAATTCTGTCATTTGAACCCCATATTTGCCACGTCCAAATTTACCTCTGAGCAAACATGTCGGTCCTCTCAAACTTATTATATGTACCTAAAAATCAAGGTGCGCAAAAGATAATAGATCCACACAAATCGCTAGTTCATGACAGTAAAGATGAACACACCAAAAAATTCTTTATTTTGTATTTAAAAGTAAAGGATTACATCCCCAGCAAAGTTGCCAAAAAAAGGATATTACAATCCCTAAGCATCATTGGGATTGGCAGAAAGTTCTTCGATCTGATGCTTCAAGTCTTCAGCCCGAGTCCCCACAGTCGCCAAGACTCGGCGTTCAGCTTCTTGATGCATCATCTCTACAGCCTCAGGAGCAATATCATTCTCGTACTTAGCGTCCAACTCTTGCTGCTGGTGGTCAGGGAAACATGACAAAGACTCTGATATGTTAAAAAGATAAAATATCTGAGCCGCATTCTCATCAGAAGCGCATACACTGAACCAAGGCTCAGGCGCATCTGAAAAGAAGCTTCAGTTACGTTCCTAGTCCTACGTATTTTGGGACTGGAGTTACATGTTTTTGTGGTGGCCCATGCAGGTCAAGTTTATCACTTCGGTTACATTACTGTACCGATGTGAGCCTGCATCTAGGATTAGAGTCTAGAAATTTTATCCACTTACTTGATCACCTTCCTTGATTCAAATCTCTGAACTCTCATTCGATTTCCTTACATCCTGCTTGATCTCTCCTACCATAAACCTTATCTCTTATTTCATGCTTACCAACCGTTAGGAAGATGAGTACACTAGTATATGTTCATAGGTCAAACACATGGCTTGAAAGATTCCATTGGCAATTAGTATGCATTAGAGATCATATTAGATTTATAAAGACATTTTTACTTTAAGAATCAAAGGACCATATCTTCTTGATGTATCATCTTGTAGGAAGAATTTGTTGATTCCAAGTGGGATAGTAGCGACATTACAAACTTAGAAGATTGTTGGAATTTTATTACTACAAAAAGATAGTTAGAATTTATATACAAATGAGGAAACAAATTGATATTTGATTTTGAGTTTTGGAAGTTTTGAGCTATAGAGTTATGATTAACTCATCCTTGAAGATCCTTGAAGAGATATAAAAATTAGTTAAAAGAATTTTAAATATTGTAATATGACTACAAGTTTTAAGTTAGAAGTGATGGAAAAAAATGGTTTAAAATATTTTTGAAGATATGAAATTAACTTTTAGAGAAAATTTCAAATTTGTGTCTAATAAATTATGATCGATAAATTCATTTAGAGTTACAAGTTTTGATTATGAATATTAGCAATGATGGTAGATTTGATTAGTGATATACTGAGGTTCACTTCTCGAGAATGATTAAGGAATTTAAGATTTAAAATCTTGATGGATAAGAAACTTTTTGAGAAAAACTCGAGTTAAAAAATTTTAATGGAAGACAACCAAGATAGCCCTAATGAGATATTAAGTATTCCACACTGGTTGCCATACCACTCGTGCCATGATAGTTGTACATACTCAAGTATAGTTAGTCATCTGCCAAGCCTGTGATTATATCTCAATCTTGACTTACTCAACCTCACTCAATTCTTTTGACCCAACGAGTATTTGTGATCCATTTAATTCCTTGAATACTTAACTTGTGGGTTATCTTGAATGCTTCACCCATTGCCCCATCACACTACTAGCTTAACTCTTTTAAGTTGGGTAGAATGCCTCACGGTCTAGTATTTCCATTGACTTTATGACCTATTAAGGAACTTAGACTGTTTGTATTTCCTTTCTTCGTTATCTAGCGTACGTATATTTCGACTAACTTGACTAACGCCACAATATAGCCTAGTTTTACAAGCTCACCCTTTATCAAGCTTGTTCACGACCTATGTTATTGGAAGAGCTCCCACTAACATATCGTCTAATCAGAACTGGTGCATGATGGTCTGATCAGCCTAGGGCACTTTGGTTCGCTTTTACCTATTGTTCTACGTGGATGAGACATAATTAAACTTGGCCCTAGAATCCCATCCACGACTGCCTTGAAAAATTCTTTTGAAATTATACGGTCGCCTTTGAATCAGGTATTCGTATTTGATAAAATCGTCATTGAACTCCTTATTGCTTTCGACTCTACCTATTTTAGAAGGACGGAGGCGTGGTACTAGAAATTCCTCTAGCTACCCTATCACCTATGACCCTCAACCTACTCTCAAATCATACGTTCTAGGTATTTAATCCATTTTCTCTAACCTTTATTGCATATTCTAACTTTAACCCCCACTTATTTTCCTTGTTGTGTAACCCATGATTATCCTTGTCGTTATTGAAATCGAGATTTGCTAATGCATCTTTTGTTGAACATTGTGAATTGTTTTGTGCCTTCTCACCCCCCTGCGAATCCTTAATTTCGAGAACGAAATTCTTTTAAGTTGGGTAGGATGTAAAACCCCTAAATTTTTACTATATTATTATATAAATTTGGTACTAATTTAAATTTTTGTAATGTATGTCGTGTAGTCGTATTGTATGTTGTACGCGAAATATCGTATTTCGTAATTGCTCGACGAGTGCGAATATGTGCGAGCGTACATATTTTAGAAAAATGTTTTTCTAAATTTTATAGTTCAAAATAATATATATAATAATTTTTCTTGCTATCGTATCAAAAATTTCAAGTTATTATTTATTTTTCTCTTTTATTAAATATAAATACTAGTATGTATAGTTACCTAAATGTTATTTAACTTATTTATTAAAAAGGCATTATGAAGTTTTTTTTTTCTATTAATATTAAATATTTAACTTGAATTTTCAAAATTTATATTATAGCATATTTTTTGAATATCAAAAACTTAATTTTAAACTAGTTATTTTAAATCGGATGAGAAATTTATTAAAAAAAATTTATTGAAATTTTTGAATAAAGATTTAGATATTTTTGGATATTGTCCACAATTTAAATTTAATAAAGATTGAACCCAAATTTGATTTAAATAATTAATTTGGGTACAATCCTTATCCAACTGGGAATTCCCACATCCTATAAAAGGCAGGTACTCATCCATAAATTGCCATTCACAAATTCTTTCACAAATATTTGTCCATGACGTGAGTGCATCGTGTCCATGTTCTCCCTCTCCGTCCAATTCTTATTCCATATGTTACATATACATTGTGTTCTCCTCCGTGTAGACAACCCTGACACAACAAACAATAAATCCATAATCCTAGCCTATCCATAGCCATCGCCTTCGCTGTCCCGTTCCCTGCCCTCCGACCAAACCCCCGACACCCATCCTCCGACCATCCTGACCCCCTCTCCCGGCCAACCACAACCATCATCACCACGTCGCAACTACAGCCCGGCCACCCCGGCCACACAACTACCATCCGTTTCCATCTCCAACGCCTCTCTGGCAGCAACCACCACTGCCACCATCGCCATCCCGGCGTCGCCTCCATCACAGCACACCGCTGCCACCACCCCTGGACATCCCTCACACTAGATTCGATCCAAAACCACTATCACCAAAACCGATTTTCGCCATCCATCCTCCCCACACGACTCGACCAGCCTCCGGCCGAACCCCTCCATTTTTCCTTGGCTCCGACCATCTTCCTCACCAAACCCCCGAACCATAATCACCCAAAATAAAATCGATCATCAACTCACCTGCCTCCGCTGAGATCCGTTGGTACACCGCCCCTCTGAGCTGCCGACGTTCGACGTCGTGCCACCACCCTCTGTCGCGTCTACACGTCGCTGCGGTACATCCCCAGTTCGGCCTACACCTCCGGTCGAACGCCTCTGCGAGACCTTCCAGCGGCGAGCGGCGCTGATCTTTCGCGGATGCCCGAGCCGCCGCTCTCCCTCGGCATGTATCGAAGCCTCTGCGAGCCGACCATATCCCCCGACTCTTCCTCCGATCCCTCTCTCGCCCCTTCCCGCATCACCACGTTGCCTCCCTCGACGTCGCAACCATCGCGGCGAGGTTCCCCGACCGCCCAAGATCCGGTCTTCTCAAACTCGCCGTACCCGAGCGTCACTAACTCCTGTCGACCGCCTCGTTCGGCACCGCCCTCCGATCCCGCTCTTCCGCCCTAGCCTCCCTCTCCGCCAGATCCGACGACTATCCCGCCGAGCGCCTCCTCCACAAACCCCCGTGACCCCCGAGCTTCCACAACCGCTCCTTTCGCTGACCGCCGCGTACGCAAGCGTCTCCGGCGCAGCACCGCCGGCGCCGCCCCTTGCCGCCGGAGCTTCTACGATCTTCCGCTCCTCTCATCCCCCGCTCTGTCACCGCTCGCCGCCACCTCTCCTAAGCCCCCTTTTCTTCTCCCTCTCTCTCTCCTCCTTTCTATAAAAAGGAACAACGACCAGTTCTTTTGCTATTTGTTTCATTATTTATTATTATTATTATTATTATTATTATTATTATTATTATTTTAATTATTGTTATCTTTATTATTGCAAGTACTGTTGTAAACAGTACATATATAAAAATATATTTATAATTATATGTTTGGATATTAAGTTATTGGTATCTTAATATACTAGGTATAAATTACTAGAAGCCTTATTATTATTATCGTATTTTTCTTTTATGATTATTATCATTTTTGTACCTACTAGTAGTAGATTAAAAATAGATTAGTTATAGATATTTAAATATTTTCTAAAAAGTTATATCATGAATTTTGTCTAAATCGATTTCAAATTTTGTTTTAAAATATATTATGATATTTATATATATAGTTTTCTACCTATAATTTCATTTTTGACAAATTTAGGGTTTAGCCTAAAAACGGTTTTTATTTTTCAAGTATGCATTTATCTAAAATTATTTTTTACTATAAAATATAGCTTCAAGCATTATAACTATTTTATTTTCACAAACCCTTCGACTATCCTTCTGCCCGTGCCTAATTCCATCCTTTACATCCTCTTGCCAAATTTTGTACTACTTTAAGCCGACCCTAACTAAATTGACCATTCTGGCCCCGATAGACCAGTCATTGCCATCATCAGAGGCCACTTTGCATAGTTTTGACGTCTAGGACTATTTCAGTGCCGATATGATCATATCACGCTGGTCAACTTTAAATCAAACTGAGAGGTCGTCTTGTGTAGTTGTAACATCAAGATTATATTTTATGCCACATTGATCATCGCAGCACACTAGGCGTCGCTACCAGGCAAGTATACCTTGCTAATTTACTGTCATATTATTTATTTTCTGTTTATTTACTTTGTTTCATATTGTTAGTTTCCTTTGTTATAAATTGCGCATCCAAGCCACACTTGGGTGCAAGCAACTTTATTAGTCGTTTTACTTTACTATATGTATGTTAATTTAGTTTTAGCGGACTACCTTCTTGTTGGGGGATATCCTTATATCTCCTTGGGCCATGACACTCACACTACACGGTTTGAGACATTTTGCTAGGGGCACGACTTATGGACTAGCCATATCTAAAGTCGTGTGACGGTAGATGACCGTAACTGCTGTGACTAGGGTTTTAGAGACTCAAGCAGTTATAAAACTGGACGAGCCATGGACATGACTTGAACAGTTTAGGAAATATTGGGGGAGGACAGTCGCTAGTGCGTATGGAAATCCAAACAGGTAAACCACAGTCTCCGGATGGAACTGTGGCTATTAATATTTGCAGATGCCCTCTGACGTTTTGGATGTTACGGACGGATACGAATTACTGGGTTCCAGTTACGTACATGTAGCCTAAAATCCCACCCATGCGCATGAAAGTTGTCCTCTAAATTGTACAATAGATGGTTAGCATTCCCTTTTGCATATTGGTGTCTAGGAGAGTCTTGCATATTATTATTATTTTGACAGTTCATATTAGCTTGTTCTTCCTTTATCTTGTTACGTCCCTCTGAGGACCTGGTTATCTCGCCAGGTGTGTGCTCTTGTCTTTCGCAGGTGTTCTAGCCGTGGCCATGATCGTCACTATTTTTTCGAGGATGATTGCACTTTGATCGTCTTCGCTTCGCTCGCCAAAATTATTCTTTTGTATATCATGTATTTCTTTTCATAGTTGGTAGTGGATTTATCTCCGCCCAACTACATGTACCAATGACAATTCATAGTTGATTATATGATATCTTTTATTCATTTATTTTATGTGGATGAGATTAGTTATGGTTCAACTGTTTTTACAGCTTATGTATTCATACGAGGTTTCCATATATTGGAGTGTACTTTATATGTATACAACTGGCATGTCTACGTTCCTAGTCCTACGTATTTTGGGACTGGGGCATTACAGATTAAGTACTTCGATGTTGTAGCTCGGTACGACCTACAGACGAAGTTCACCAATTTGAAGCAGATGAGAAGAACGGTTGACGGTTATGCGGCCGAGTTTTCAAGACTAAGTCAGTTTGCTCCCACCTTGGTGGCAACCGAATTGGACCGAGCTGAGCGGTTCCAGCAGGGACTCCACCTAGAGATTATTCTAGCTATGGAACAGTTCAAGCACCAGACATTTGATGTCGTCTTGCGAGCCGCGAAGAGGCATGAGTATACTTCTCAGAGGATAGTGGACCGAATCGGAGGTCGGAAGAGGTCCCATGGGCAAATGTCTCATTCATCAACTCCAGCCCCAGCAGCTAGGGCTTTGAATATAGGAAGTCTGAGGCGGGCAGCCTCAGTTACGTCGGTTCACCATTCAGCCCCGACGTATCCTCCGCAGCAGAAGCAGAAGCAGTCTTCCGCATTGGGTTGCTCTTATTGTGGGAAGCCCGGTCACGTTGTTTCAGAGTATCGCAGAGCACAGGGATTGTGCTTGGCTTGTGGGGCATCAGACCACATGATAGGGTCTTATCCGTACCGGGCCAGTTCATCGTCATCGAACCTAACCAGTCCATCGGTTAGGGGTCCAGCACCAGTGCAGCAACAGTACCAGCCTCCGAGGCCATTGCCGCCTTAGGCCCAAGCTTTCCAGCAACAAAGGCCGCAGCAGTATACCCAGGCCCAGGCTCGGAACCGGAACAGGCAGAGAGGTTTCCAGCAGAGGGTCCAGCACCAAGAGGATAAGGTCAGGCTATGGCTCTGACGGTAGAAGAAGAGTTAGCTTCAGGTGAGGTGGTGGCAGGTACCATTCTCGTCAACTCTTTTCCTGCATCAGTATTATTTGATTCAGGAGCATCGCATTCATTCATGTCTACACGATTCGCAACACGGATAGGACTGGAGCCCGAGTCCTTATCGGTGAGGCTCAAAATACTTACTGGTAAGGTCTTGTGGGTGTAGATAGAGTCTTTTCTTCATGTCGGATCATAGTTAGCGATAGAGAGTTTTTCGCTAGATTGATAGAATTTTCGATGGCTGACTATGATATGGTCCTAGGAATGGATTGGTTGAGGAACCAGTATGCTAGAATAGATTGCCATATCGGCAAGATTCTTTTTAGTATTCCTGGTGAGCCAGAGTTTTCATTTTTCGGAGGCGGAGTAGAACCTTCTTCCCTAGTGTTGCAGATGGCAGTAGCAGCAGCAGTTCAGTTTTCCAGAGTTGTAGAAGAATTTCCTGACGTATTTCCTGAAGAACCCCCAGGCATGCCCCTGAGATAGAGATCGAGTTTACCATTGATTTGATTCCCGGATCAGCACCCGTGTCAGAGGGAGTCTATAGGATGGCGCCTTCATAGTTGGAGATCTTGTACAAGATGATTGAAGAACTTAGAACCAAGGGATTCATTCGTTCTAGTGGATCACCTTGGGGAGCCTCGATACTTCTTGTGTAAAAGAAGGATGTGACATCAAGATTATGTTTTGATTATCGTACCTTGAATTTTGTAACAATCAAGAACATATATCCACTCCCGATAATAGATGATTTGTTTGATCAGCTCAAAGGAGCAGCAGTATTTTCGAAGATTGACTTGCGATCAGGGTACCATCAGATCAGAGTTAGAGAGAAAGACGTCCCGAAGACAGCGTTCAGATCCAGATATGGACATTGGGAGTTCCTGGTTATGCCATTCGGAGCGACCAATGCACCAGCCGTATTCATGGACCTCATGAATCGCATTTTCATGCCTTATTTGGACCAGTTCATAATAGTGTTTATAGATGATATTCTATTCTATAACAAGAATGAGGCAGAGCATGAGCAGCATCTTCGTGTAGTTCTTCAGATTCTCAGAGAGCACCAGTTATACGCAAAGTTTAGTAAGTACAAGTTTTGGCTGGATCGTATCTCGTACTTGGGTCACATCATTACCAGAGGTGGAGTAGAAGTGGACCCCCAGAAGATAGTTGCCATAGAGACATGGCCAGTACCCAGAATCGTAGCAGAAGTTCGGAGTTTCCTTGGATTAGCTGGCTATTACCGGCGGTTTGTATCAGACTTCGCTCGGATTCAGAACCACTAACGCAGTTGACTCGCAAGGATGTCCAGTTTGCTTGTACAGTAGAGTGTCAGAGTTAATTTGAGAAGTTGAAGCAAGGATTGATGACGGCACCCATTCTCACGCTTCCAGATGGGACTGGAAGATTTTCAGTTTATTGTGACGCATCCGGCAAGGGATTAGGATGCGTTTTGATGCAGCATGGGAAGGTTGTAGCTTATGCATCACGACAACTTCGTGATCATGAGAGGAATTATCGAACCCATGACCTGGAGTTAGCAGCAGTAGTTTTTGCATTGAAGCTATGGAGGCATTATTGTATAGAGATCGGGTGGAGATTTTCACCGATCACATGAGTCTTAAGTATGTGTTTACCCAGAAGGATTTTAACATGCGTCAGAGGATATGGCTAGAGCTACTTGTGGATTATGACATCAACCTGCATTTTCATCCTGGGAAGGCCAACATAGTAGCAGATGCATTGAGCAGGAGAGCCGGAGTTTATTTTCTCACAGCACAGCCAGAGTTGTTAGCAGATCTTCAGAAGATGGGAATAGAAGTAGTTCTTCCTTCCAATGTGGCATTGATGGCCAGCATGCAAGTTCAGTCCAGCATAGTAGAGAGGATTAAGTTTGCACAGTCAGCGGATTCTAGGCTTCACCAGCTTAGGGCAGAATGTGTAGCAGGACGAATGTCACGCCCCGCTCCCGTAGGAGCGATCGTCCTCGCTAAGGAGTGATGCCGCACGAGCCTAGATTGCGCTCGTGCAAGACGGTTTCCATAACGGCCGATTTCAGCGGCTGCGACGGGGTCGTCACACAGAAGTCCCGTACAGAGATATTGAATAATAGCAGCAGAAATTAGAACAAACACAAGTTATTCAAAAGAAGCTCTTTATTGATATTGAAACATAGGTTACAATGAGGCGCAAGGCCAAGATTACAAGTCTCTCAAGCTCACTCAAGTTCACATTTCAAGTCACTCAGCTCTCTCTCATCTCTCAATACAAGTCTTCATCCAGGGAAAGCTTCGGAAGGCGACGTCCATACATTATGTCCCGTATAAGTCTTTTACTCCATGCGGTTGCATGCTTCGAATCGCCAAGGAACTCCGTGCCTCGACGCATCCAAGCGAGCTTCGCGCCACGAGCTTCTACCTATGCCTGCACATGTAAACTATATGGGTGTCAGTACTCAACTGTACTGGTGGAATGAGCTCCTCGCCCACCCATACAAATCCGACACGTTTGATTTACCTTTGTGCAACTTAGTCCCCTTTATGATTGTTTTTCTAGTCTTGCCTTAGGATCAGTTTTAGGACCGACGTCTTGGCCTATTCCGTGTCTCTAGACCATCTCGTGCTTGCAACGACACGTTAACTCATACCTTGCCTCAAGACCCTTCTCGTGCCGACAACGTTAACCTATCGAGTCGTGTTTGCCTTACGGCTTAAAATCAGAGACGCAACTACGCGATGAGGCTCCATTTTCGTGTGACCGTGCTACAAACCCTTGCTGAGGCCGTGCTTCGCAACTCAATGAGACTCGATCATATCGCCGTCTCGCGGCCCTTGCTACTTTGATCACCAACTGACCCATCCAACTTTAGAACTAAGGGTTACTCGACCAACTTTGCCTTGCGGCGGTTTCCTGACTTAAACTCAAACAACTCAACCATAACCATACAAATTATATGCCGACAACATAAGACTCGATGCCACATCTCATGACGAAGTACAGTGTCTTCGTTGCAGCCAAATTTTAGGCCCAAATATTGTCTTCTGACCGAGCACGCATTCGACTCGACTCTTGATTCACTTCATCTAATACTCGACTCAGTCCAAAGGCATCTACGCGGATCGCCGCCCATGCCGACTCATCTATATGAGGTCAGTAGCATAACAAGCTATACCTGGACACGTAGCTTGCGGTTGGCCGGGACCCTTCCAGCGCAAGGTAGCTAGCCTCCTGGAAGTCTCCGACTAACTCGGTGCTATCGAGCTAGCACAACTACCACCGTGTTTCCTTACTTGGCCGAAACGGTCCCATGGCCCTGGGTTGCCGTTACGGGGAAACTCTATCTTGTCGACAAGTTGTCCAATGACCATGCAAGACCCTTCACTCAAACTGACGTCTCACACAGTCATTGCACTCTCAGTGTCATCATCTCTTTCCAAAACCAAGTTTAAGTCTTCTATCCTTGAGACCCCTCAAGCACCCCTCGACGACCCACGGTCGCGAGCATTCTTTCCTTGTTACCATATCATTTCATTCAACTCAATGCCTATTTGATAGTCCTTTCTCCAAAACTCATTAAATCAACCGTGGTTCATGCCTTAAACACTAAGTCCGTGCATCGTGCCTTAGGTTCATCGTGCTCTACGCGACACTATCGCCCAACTCATACTCCATACGACTAGCTTTGAAACTGTAGGACTTGGTGGCTATACTCAGCCGTAGAACTCATAGGATCGTGCTTGGAATGACTTAGGTCGACCACCATCACGTTGCCTAACTTCACCAAGCCTACAACTTAACTCAAGGTACGAGCAAAGGCTATGCCAAGCCTTGCATTATGGAAGCATGCATGCTTTATCGAGCATTTACGTGGGCGACGCCTATGACTTAGGCTACGTTCATAACTTCGCCTACTCAACTAACATTCCTTCTTCCAAGCCACGGGACGAAGGATCGAGTGTCATTTTCAAAGCACGCCGTGCACCAACTCTAAGCCAACAATTGGACCTTTCCATATTCTATCTCAATTCGACCCGTCGGGATTACTCCCTTTAGCTATGTGGATTCATCTCTTTTATTAATAAGCCTACTTGTGCAAGTTGAAAATATGCAAATTATTATGTGAAGGCTAAGATGAGGCAAGTTCACCGAAACTACCCCACCTGAGCGAGCGGTCGCCTCGACCGAGCGATGTCTTCCAGTAGCCGTTGCAAGGCTAAGGCCGAACGCCGTCGGCGTTTTGATTCCTCCGATTGACTGAATGGGACGGGGCACTACATCATACACCACTCAGAAAAAGTTTCGTCCTCGAAACTAACTGAGTACACTTATCGACTTATCACTCGGCTCAACATTCAAGAACTCTCGCACACAATTCTCCTATGTCTTACTCAAATTCGAGCCACGTTCGTGCTACCCTCAATCTTTTCTTCAAAACTTACGATCTCAAAATCTTCGATACTTCCTCGTTCCTCAAATCTTACTTGAATTTAATGTATCACTTAGTATGGATCGTGCACATATCTTAGGCGTCCCCAAAATACATACATTTCAACCAAGTCTCGTGATAGCGAATCCCGCCATCACCACTCGAGTCGGATCGTGCACGCATTCAAGCGTCCTTGATATACATGCATGTCAACCGAGCCTCATGAGTGGTGCCTCCATAATTTCTATCGCTCCGTATCGGAACGTCTGCCTAACCGCTAGGCTATGTCTTTCCGTCAGTATTGGAATCATAGTTCCCAATCAACGATATCAACACTGACCCCATCCTAAGGTCAACCCAAGTTGATAGTACGGGATTTTCTACCCAAGCTCGCATCACTCCGATTTCTAAACATCGAGCATCGATTCTCTACACACATCCTAACATTCGTCGCACGGGGTCCGAGTCATTCAGCAAAGCCATCCTACGATAACTTATGTTCAACCAATTTTACGGCGTATCAAAATCGTTCATCCATCAAGCCATTTCGTATAGTCTATCTCTTTGCATACGTTCGACGTAGATCGCCTATCAATCTTTCTAAATTCAAGCACGCTATGACGCAATTCATTTCTAACCAAAATTTCATATTCCACATTTCCTAAGTCATCTATTCCAATTTACGTAATCGATCATGAGGTCGTCTAGCTTAACAATATGTTGTGCCCCGATCTCACGCGAGTCAGATTTTCCATGGTGGGCATGAATCACCATGCACGTTCCCGCGGGATAATCATCCTCATCGGGACGTAACTCTTGTTTTGCGTCTAGACTAATTCATTCTCGATGCGCGGATTGGACCTACTCAATCCTCAAGTTTCTTTCATTTATCAGTCGCAAGTCCAAATATCCTCGAATTTTTTCTTCGCATCAAGCCAACAAGTCGAGACAATCAAAGTTGCCGCGTCCTGATTTTCCGAGTTCGATCATTCCTGCGACATGAATTACCATGTCAACGCACGCGGAACGATCGCCCCAAATTCGACGGAACGCATATGCGAGGCTAGAGTTGCGCTCGTGCAAGACAATATCGTCGACGTTGTGATTATCTGCGTAACCATCAAGACACGATCACTTTCATCCAACATTTATCTCAATCAAAATCCTATGTATAGCATCCAACCGAACAATAACACTTGTACGATCGTCTTTCGCCGAGTCAGAGTACCCCCGAGTTATCGCATATCGATCTTTGATACGCCTCAATACCATCGACGATATGCATAACCTGACGATCTTTCTTTGTAACCAAATTTTGAGTCGTACGAATGATGCTATCATCCGACTGGATAATCTCTTCGACATTCAAATTCAAGTTTGATCATTATCCCTCGAACCATTCACAACATCAATTTTCTCGAACCAATTTTATGTATCGTTCATCCGTCCATCATAAGTCATCGACCAACGTATTTTCCCAATTCGTATTATTCCTTGCTAACTCAAATCATCGAGCAACATTCAATCCAATCCTCAGAGGCATTGCGTAACTTCAAAATTCAACTTTCATGCACGCTATCTACCTGTCGTGCTAACTTTTCGTATATGATCCGTATCAATTTTCTCGATTAAGTCATCCATTCGTACACCCTAACTTTCCTCGATTCGATTTCATCTACTCGATCATTTTTGTGTTTTGTACTTGCGTAATCCTCAATCCCGTGCACGTTTCGTGCGCGTCAATTCTAAGTTGCTCGAACCAACTCGTCAAATCTCAAGACTACAACTTGTTCAACGATACTCAATCTAAGGCTTTGCATAACGCGACGCTTGCTGATAGACTCATCGATACCCCGAATCCTCAATCAATCGATCGACATCCATGAGGCTATCGCATACACCACTCAGGGATGAAGTCATTTGACAAATCCTCAACTTATCATTCGAATCAAAATCGACTTTTCGAATCCCGTTCGAACTATTCCTCGAATTCCAAGCACGCTCATCTATATCGCACCGACGATATCGTCGCTCGATAGCACCCATATCGATAGTCATCTCACTTACTCAATCGAGTTCAACTCATTCTTGCTCGACACTATTCAATTCCCGCACTCGACTTTTCTAAGGTCGACGTAACTTTGGTGTATATGCCTAGCCCGACTTAGCCAATCGTGCTAACGTAAACCATCTTTTTCTTTTATCAAAAACTGTTCTCCTACGTTTTGCAAATAGATAGACTTATTGTATGGACATCCCATGGGACAATTGAGAGAGAGCGCACCAACGATATCAACATGCGGAAGCAACACATCAGAGTTTGCGGAAACAACGGAGTTAAAGAATTCAATCGGTAGTCCAAGGACGTAAAGCCGTGCTCTGATACCATTATGTCACGCCCCGCTCCCGTAGAAGCGATCATCCTCGCTAAGGCATGATGCCGCACGAGCCTATATTGCGCTCGTATAAGGCGGGTTCCATAACGGCTAATTTCAGCGGCTGCGACGGGGCCGTCGCACAGAAGTCCCGTGCAGAGACATTGAATAATAGCAGCAGAAATTAGAAGATATTGAAATATAGGTTACAATGAGGCCCAAGGCCAAGATTACAAGTCTTTCAAGCTCACTCAAGCTCACATTACAAGTCACTCAGCTCACTCACATCTCTCAATACAAGTCTTGATCCAGCGGAAGCTTCGGAAGGCGACGTCCATACATTATGTCCCGTATAAGTCTTTTACTCTATGCGGCTGCACGCTTCGAATTGCCAAGGAACTTCGTGCCTCGACGCATCCAAGCGAGCTCCGCGCCACGAGCTTCTACCTGTGCCTGCACATGTAAACTATGTGGGTGTGTCACGACCCGCATCCGCTTCTCTGGATACGAGACGCGTCCAAGCCAGCCTACGCCGCAGAGTCGACGGTAGAACGCTGTCAAGCCCGCAAGAAATAAATGCTCAAAATATCACATTTGTTGCTCATTCACATTTCTACAATTATTACAACATTTACAACATTTATAATTAAAGAAATACAAGACTTTTACAATTAATAAAAATAAATACAGCTATCTATTTCTAGGTTTCTGTCTGCAAGTACACCCGTATCTCCCAAGCTAAGTGAAGCCACACTAATCCTAAAAAATAATGGTTTCCAGTCAGGAATGGAACAAGTACACAAACTGAAGGCAATGCAAAAACACAATAGAATTAACAAGACATGAAAATAACATATGAGAGATAAAAACTGTAAGATAACTGATGACATAACACGATAGAGAAGTAAAGGAAAAATAAAAGACATCTACATATATGGTGTGAAATATCATTTTCAACATGTGAACGGCTATGGGTAAATACGGCATCCTACACGTATCGTGTGCAGCTGTATCATTCACGAAAGACACGGAGGATAGTTCTGGGTGGTCCACATGTCTACTAAGATATTTCCCCTTCCGACTACTCCGTGTGACGAGCGTGTCAACAAGCAGCAAGATATATGTATAGACATGAAATGAAAAGACTACTATGAATCGAAAGCAATCAGAAAGTGCACTTGCCTGAGGTCCTTAGCTGGTAAAACCGACAATCCCGTTGGGTCCAGATTCGCCACATTGGCTATGGTCGATGTAAGAAGTCCAAAATCACAAGGAACATAGAATGATCAGTCCCAATTTTAAGACTAATCTAAGAGGAAATTTGATCTAAGAAAAGTTATTCCTTCAATCCCAATATATTTAAGAACTATTTATTTATAAGCTATTTTAGGAATTTAGTCGTAGCCCTTAAAAGACTATTTTCATTTAGAACTTTTTTTATGATATTTAGAGATTATTTATACCTTATTAGAACATAAACCACAACATTCATATTTGTTTAACATAATAATCAAGGCCCTAAAACTAAATAAGCCCAACTCTCATTCATTATCTACTAAAAATATTTTAAACATATATAATTATTTAAGACCCATTATTTAAAGGCCCAAAATATGAAACCCGTATAATAAAATTCACATTATATTTATTTATAACTTGGCCAACTACAGAGCCCAAAATATTTTCTTTTAATAATAATAATGACTACTACATAGTAAAATAGTATTAACCCTACCAATAATCATATTAATAATTATAATAGTCCATGATAGTAATACAAAATAGTAAACATTGTTTGTGTAATAATGATTATATATACTCAAATTAATTAAATCTGAACTCCTAATGACTTAAACCCATCACATATCAACAACTCATTATTCCAATAAAAATTCTTTAAAACAAAAACTTATTTTCATTTAATGGGCCAAGCCCTAAACATTTTATTTGTTACAAACTAATTTAAATATACCAATATTTATTTAGAAATAACTACAATAAAGGTAATAATAACATATATTAATAATTCTAATACTGTATAAGCATATTCGAATTTCCTATGCTGTTGACACTTAAAATAGTGTATCCCACACCCGCATTGATTGCCGTTCCTATTCACTGATCATAAAAGGAAAAAGGAAATGAAAAAGGAAAGAGAAAGAGTAGTTACCATTTGGGAAAGGATGAGAGGGGAGCCTCAAGTGGAGAGCTCACCGGAGGAAAGGGTTTTTTCCGGCTTGGTCGGCGCACGGAGCACGGACGGCGGGCGGAGCATGGCGGGACTCGTTCTCGACTGCAGAGGAGCCGTCGTGGCGGCGCTGGATAGCCACAAAGGAGAGGCTCGGGCGGAACACCTCTCTGGCACGGCGGCGCTCGCCTCGCGGGGAAGCGGGCGGCTCGGCTCAGGCGGAGCGCCTCTCCGGCACGGCGACGCTCGCCTTGCGGGGACACGGGCGGGTCGGCTCAAAACTTTGGCCGACTGTGCACCAGATCTGGAGGGCGGGAGTCGCGCAGCACTCGCGACGACGGAGCAACGCTGCGGCTGGCCGTTGGCGCCTCTCCGGAGGGATGAGGGGCAGGTGCAGCGGCTCGGCCAGGCAGAGGTAAGGTGGTGGGGGAATGGTACTGGTGTCGATGATGGTGTTGCTATTGTCGAAGGTTCTATGGGTTGGTGGTTATTTTTGGTACTGATGTTTTGTTTGTGGACACGAAATCGGACACTCGGGGTCGGACCCAACTGACACGGTGGACACGGACAGATTCTGTGTATTATTTGTTGGCGGAGGGTGGTGGTATGGTGGCTGTCGATGGTGCTGGTGATTCGGCTCCGGTAATCACGGCGGTGATGGTGGCAAAGGTGAGGTGGGGATGGTTGTGATGATCGGGGTGATGCCGCAGAGGAGGAGATGGCGGCGTTGATGCTGATGGTGGCAGGGTTTTTGCGGTGGAGGTTGCAGGTCAGGGAGTTTTGTAGGGTTTTGAAGAGAAGAGGGGGATCGGCTGGTGTTTCTTATTCTTATTTGTGGATTGGATTTGTGTTAATCCTATTAGAAGATATCGAATTTAATTTCGGATGTGAATGCTGTGGATTTGAGTATTTGAATAGCACAAGAAAATTTGGATATTTCTATAGGGATTAGTATTAGAAGATGAAAGCTTAAATCAAACAAAATATTCCTAACTTGCTTAATCAAATCTAACTCATTAATATAAAATTAACAAGATTATTTAAACCAAATTTACTCTAAACCAAATATTTTATCATACCAAGACTTTAGGTTAATATTTAGTATTAACAACTAATATGAATTAAATTCTAGCTCAAATAAAGGATCAGTATAATATTTATAAGTAGTATTTTAAATATTCTTTAAAATAAATTTCATAAAATCAATTATCAAAAATGTTGTTAAGAATAATTTATATATCTTCATAGATACAAAAATAAACTAGATTTGTTAAATCTAACTATAATATTCAATAACCATAGTAATTCGAACTACGTTTTCAATAATATCAAATATTACTTAAACCAGATGTCATAAATTCGAATCATAAAGTATAATTTAATAATCCTATAATGTAAAATAAATTAGACAAATCACTTTTTTTTCCTAAGATAACTATACTAGGAAATAAAATATGATTTTATTTTATTTTTGAAAATAAATTAAAGTAAAGAAATTTCAAAGATTTTGGAAAGAGGGGTTACAGGGTGTCAGTACTCAACTGTACTGGTGGAATGAGCTCATCGCCCACCCATACAAATCCGACACGTTTGATTTACCTTTGTGCAACTTAGTCCCCTTTATGATTGTCTTTCTAGTCTTGCCTTAAGATCAGTTTTAGGACCGACGCCTTGGCCTATTCCGTGTCTCTAGACCATCTCATGCTTGCAACGACAACGTTAACTCATACCTTGCCTCAAGACCCTTCTCGTGCCGACAACGTTAACCTATCGAGTCGTGTTTGCCTTACGGCATAAAATCAGAGACGCAACTACGCGATGAGGCTCCATTTTCGTGTGACCGTGCTACAAACCCTTGCCGAGGCCGTGCCTCGCAACTCAATGAGACTCGATCATATCGCTGCCTCGCGGTCCTTGCTACTTTGATCACCAACTGACCCATCCAACTTTAGAACTAAGGGTTACTCGACCAACTTTGCCTTGCGGCGGTTTCTGACATAAACTCAAACAACTCAACTATAACCATGCAACTTATATGCCGACAACATAAGACTCGACGCCACATCTCGTGCCGAAGCACGGTGTCTTCGTTGCAGCCAAATTTTAGGCCCAAACATTGTCTTCTGACCGAGCACGCATTCGACTCGACTCTTGATTCACTTTATCTAATACTCGACTCAGTCCAAAGGCATCTACGCGGATCGCCGCCCATGCCGACTCATCTATATGAGGTCACTAGCATAACAAGCTATACCTGGACACGTAGCTTGTGGTTGGCCGGGACCCTTCCAGCGCAAGGTAGCTAGCCCCCTGGAAGTTCCCGACTAACCCGGTGCTATCGAGCTAGCACAGCTACCACCGTGTTTCCTTACTTGGCCGAAACGGTCCCATGGTCCTGGTTTGCCGTTACGGAGAAACTCTACCTTGTCGACAAGTTGTCCAATGACCATGCAAGACCCTTCACTCAAACTGACGTCTCACACAGTCATTGCACTCTCAGTGTTATCATCTCTTTCCAAAACCAAGTTCAAGTCTTCTATCCTTGAGACCCCTCAAGCACCCATCGACGACCCACGGTTGCGAGCATTCTTTCCATGTTACCATATCATTTCATTCAACTCAATGCCTATTTGATAGTCCTTTCTTCAAAACTCATTAAATCAACCGTGGTTCATGCCTTAAACACTAAGTCCGTGCATCATGCCTTAGGCCCATCGTGCTCTACGCGACACTATCGCCCAACTCATACTCCATACGACTAGCTTTGAAACCGTAGGACTTCGTGGCTATACTCAGCCGTAGAACTCATAGGATCGTGCTTGGAATGACTTAGGTCGACCACCATCACTTTGCCTAACTTCACCAAGCCTACAACTTAACTCAAGGGACGAGCAAAGGCTATGCCAAGCCATGCATCATGGAAGCGTGCATGCTTTATCGAGCATTTACGCGGGCGACGCCTATGACTTAGGCTACGTTCATAACTTTGCCTACTCAACTAACATTCCTTCTCCCAAGCCATGGGACGAAGGATCGAGTGTCATTTTCAAAGCACGCCGTGCACCAACTCTAAGCCAACCATTGGACCTTTCCATATTCTATCTCAATTCGACCCGTCGGGATTACTCCCTTTAGCTATGTGGATTCATCTCTTTTATTATTAAGCCTACTTGTGCAAGTTAAAAATATGTAAATTATTATGTGAAGGCTAAGATGAGGCAAGTTCGCCGAAACTACCCTACTTGAGCTAGCGGTCGCCTCGACCGAGCGATGTCTTCCAGCAGCCGTTGTAAGGCTAAGGCCGAATGCCGTCGGCGTTTCGATTCCTCCGATTGACTGGGCGGGACGGAGCACTACAACGAAGACCAGAGTTATGTATTTATGAAGATGGTACACTTCGATATGGAAGGAATCTGGTGATATTAGACAGGAGATCATGGTAGAAGCTCACAGTTCTCAATACTACATTCATCCCGGTGGCACGAAGATATATCGTGATATTCGACAGCATTTCTGGTGGAATGGCATGAAGAGGGAGATAGCCCGGTTTGTCTCTCATTGTTTAGTTTGTCACCAAGTTAAGGCCGAACATCAGAGACCAGCTGGACTTCTTCAACCTTTACCGATCCCAGAATGGAAATGGGAGCACATTACCATGGATTTTGTAACTGGATTACCTAAAGCCATAGCTGGGAGAGATGCTATCTGGGTTATAGTTGACAGACTCACCAAAGTAGCTCATTTTCTTTCTTTCAGAATTGGCCAGTCAATGGATCAGTTAGCAGAAATGTACCTCAGGCAGATAGTCAGGTTGCATGGAGTACCAGTTAGTATTGTATTCGATAGAGATTCAAGATTCACATCGCACTTTGGCCGAGTCTTTAGAAAAGTTGGGGACTCGTCTCAAGTTCAGTTCAGCTTATCATCCGCAGACATATGGTCAGTCAGAATGCACGATCCAGACTCTTGAGGATATGCTGCGATCATGTACACTCGACTTCGGTGGTTCGTGGGAAGATTACCTGCATCTCGTGGAGTTCTCCTATAACAACAATTTCCAGACTAGTATCCAGATGGCACCCTTTGAAGCCTTGTACGGCAGGAAGTGTAGATCTCCTTTAGCTTGGGATGATATCGGTGAGAGGCAAATGCTTGGACCAGAGATGGTAACGCAGACTATTGAGGTGGTCAGAAAAGTCAGAGATCATCTTCGAGTTGCACAAGATCGCCAGCGTCATTGGGCCGATTCTCATTGGCGCCCCCTTGAATTTTCTGTCAGCGACCACGTATTCCTTAGGATCTCGCCTACCCGCGACGTCATTCGATTCGGCGTGCGGGGTCCTAGGTATATAGGGCCGTTCGACATTTTGGAGCGGGTAGATGATGTGTCCTATCGTCTCGCTCTTCCGCCATCGTTACGAGAGGTACATGATGTCTTTCATGTATCCCAATTACGAAGGTATATCCTGGATCCGAGTCATGTCCTTGATCATTCGGAATTGGTTGTTGGTACCAACCTTCCATATGAGGAGAGACACGTATCCATATTGGACCGAAGAGAGAATATACTTAAGAACAAGACTATCAAGTTCTACGCCCAGGTTTATACGTGCTCGCGTAATATCAAGTTCTACGCCCACGTTTATACGTGCCCGCTTAATATTAAACTCTACGCCCACGTTTATTCGTGTCAGCGTGAATCTGTTTTACGCGTAAAGCAAGCCTTTCCTGCCATGGCGTAAAAACAAACATCACGCGTACTCTTTTATGCATACTCCATTTACGCGTATAAACTTCATGCGTACTCTTTTACGCATACTCCATTTACGCGTACAAGCTTCACGCGTACTCTCTTACGCGTACTTTATTTACGCGTGTACTCATTCACGCGTACTTTATTTACGCATGCTCCTTTATTCGTACCTCCTTTACGCGTACCCCCTTTGGCGTACTCCTTTGGCATACTCCCCTGCCCGGAGGCTTCTTGGCACTAGCGTATCTTACCCCCTTGCCCGGCGCAGTGTGACCCTGGCATCCATTGCCCTAGAACCCCCTTTATTGGGCGCGTGGCACCCCTTATTATATCCTTACGCCTTTTGACATGAACTCGATATAATCATGATATTTTAGTATTGTAATGATAATTTGTACACGGCATGATTTTGTGACAACTCATGATGGTGGCCCGTCGTTGCGCACTCCCAACAAGTAACAAGTACAAGTAACATGACATGATGGTGACCCATTGTGGTGAACTCCTGACAAGTAATCCTGACATGAACTCGTGAACACCGTTGCGACGGTTATCTTGACCTGCTAAGTAATCTTGACATGAACTCTGGAATGCTGTTGTGACAGCCATCGTGACTTGCTAAGTACTCTTGTGTTGACACCGTGGGTGCTTGCTTGAAACTTATTTGTACAAGCTACTAGTCTAGTCTCGTCTTGCATCATGTTTAGGACATGAGTCCCTGGTTACCACGGACAGGGATTCATATTGAATCTGACTAAGGTTAATAAGTAGATTGATTAAGTAGTTCATATAGAAAGATGTTTCCAGTTACAGGCGATCCCGTTATCCCGGCCACACCTGAGGGACTTGTAGCCTGCCGTCGAGTAAGGCACATTTCCTGCCCACTGTCATGTGGGGCACTTCATGAAACAAGTACAAGGCACACTGTTATGTGTTGCACTCTAAGCTATCTAATAATTCTAGATAACTTTGATAATCAACCTCGCCTGGATAACCTGGATAGCTGCAGGGCCTGTGACTGCTGGAACATCTCATTGCATCTTGCTAGTAAGTAGGCTTGTGATAACCCTAGTTAGTTAAAGTATCAAGCCGTACTCATTGTTTGGCCGCGATTGATTGGATGGAGTCCAGCCCAGTCTAGTCTTGTCCTGATCCTGTACAAGATTGCTACATGACCTGATTGCTTGTGCTTTACTTTATCGATAAATGGTGGAAAACCAAGTTCCGTTCAGATGAAGGGTTACAACCTCGGTCCTTGTTTGGTTTAAGGGTTGTAACTTGGTCATCTGAATAGTCCCATGGTTATTGTCACGACCCGCACCCTAGAGTAAGGGCACGAGACGTGGGTACGTCCAGCCTACGCCGTAGTGTCGGTGGTAGAACGCTGTCCTAGGTCAATCATCTAACAATATAAAGGTACCTGTACAGTTTATACTCTCCGAATGGAGGTGACATAACAATATACAGTCTCAATCACATCTAAAGTAGAAGAATGAAAGACAGATAGATAGATAGTAACTCAAGAGAACAGTACAATAGATGAAATAAGTCTAAGTGTCTAGGATAACATAACATCCAGAATATCAACCCAAAATACAATAAGTCTAAGGGTCTATACATCTCAACATCTCAGACTACAACTCAGAATGTGAGACAAAATAATAATGTAAAAATGACTGTCTAGCTAAACTAGCCTAGACTACTGGGGCAACATCCTCAGCTGCATCCTGCTGAGGGTCCTCAACACAAGTGTCATCTAGTCCTGCTCCATAATACGTAGTCACCCATACCTCATCCTCGTCCTCTGTAATATTTTCAACAGGTCCAGTCAGGACAGGAACGAGCACAATACATCTCACACAGTTCATATCAGGTTAGGAAATACGATACAGGCACTAGAGTAAAATATAGGAAGTGCTGAAAGGAAATATACGCTGTAAAAGAGATAGCTATAAAGGAAATATCTACTGTATATAGAGAACTTTAAGTGGCTAGTGATGTAGAGTACAAGATAGGCATGTGAATGGCTAGAATTTATACATGATTACACTACTGAGTTTATACATGATTATACTACTTTGGAATTATTCACATGTCTACTTCTACTCTCCCGTTTTCCCAATCAATACACAAGGATCTAGACAGGTTACGTTATTATACATTACTTCACATGAGGCTCATAATGAGTATACGTGAAGTTATACATGAGGGCTCAGTGAATCATGAGAGTACATGATCACATGAGTGCACATGCATGATGGAAGCATAGGAGTACATAATGAAAGTGAAACACACGTAACATGAAGTACCCGATGCTCCCGAGGGGGATAACATCTCATGTAAAGATCCATATAGTACCAATTCGTGTTACCAACGTGACAGCATCAAGTAAAGTAATCTAGAGCGAGAAAGTAAAGCCTGAACAAGTATGAAACGGTCAGAGAATGTACTCGCCTGATGTATGAATGTCTGTAGAGAATATGCTGTCTGAGGAGAGGTGTCTGGCTCCTGATCAGAGCAACACAAGTCACAATGTATTCTAAATAGTAAAAATGAAGTTTACTATGCATACTACATGATTCTAGGTCAATCTAGTCAAAAGTCAACTCTTGGTCAACTCTGGTCAACTCTAAAAGTCAAACTAGGTCAAACTAGTCAAAGTTAGGTCAACCAATGTCAAACTAGTTAGGGTTTAGTCAAACTAGTCATTCTAGGTTAATTCAAGTTCAATCTAGGTCAACTAGGTCAAGTTTGACCTAAGGTTGACTTTGGTCAACTCTAATCAAACAAGGGTCAATAGGCCAACCTAATAACCATAGGCTCGTAATTAGGTTCCCTAGGCTAATATCATATAGATATCTATCTCTATACAATATATATATAGGTATATATATATCTATCTCTATACTATATATATATATATATTATATATATATATATATATATATATATATATATATATATATATATTTTATATATATATACACACATATATATAACTTTACATACATATATATATATATATATATATATATATATATATATATATATATATACAAACATTACTACATAGGCCTATAGCCTATGTAATAGTCATATATCATATAGTATATATATACAGATACAATATATAATCTAATACAAATATATATATATATATATATATATATATATATATATATATATATATATATATATATATATATATATATATATATATATATATATTTACAACACTTATATATCCACAATACATATATATAGAGAGAGAGGGGAAAAATGAGAGGGTGAGTGGTGTGTGTGCATGAGTACGAGAGAGAGAGAGGAAAGGAGAGAGAGAACTATGTGTGTGTGTGGAGAGACTGAACAGTGGGGGGGGGGGTTCTTAGTTCTCAGGAACTGAGAACATGACACCCACACACACTCACAAACATACATAATACATACATATATACATATACTCATATCTACATATATACACATGTACATGCACTCAAATCCCACCTACACACACACACATATATATACCCTACGTATACATACACTGAAAACATACAATTACATGTATAAAAGATAACAAAAATCATTTTGAAATTCAATTTTGAAAACTGGGAAATATCCCAATTTTTTGGAAAATAGGACTGTGTACTCATGAAGTGGGTAAACCCAAATACAATCTCAAACCCGACTAAGGTCCCCAACACTTGGTTGGTAATCGTGTCCCACAGTGTCCCCTAGCATCTAGGGTGCCTGACACGAAGTCTAGACACGACACGACGTGTCCAACCCTCTAAAAACCTAAACAGGTAAATACTGACACACACACGCAAACACTGCATCGTGCACGTGTGCAATTCACTCTAGGACACGACACGCACACACACGTGTCTCGTGCTCGTGCACGAAGGTGCGCCTGGGGGTTGTGCACGTGTCCAAGTGCCTGCCCGTGTCCACGTCACTCCAGGACACGATACGAACACCGTATCAGTCGAGGAAACTCGACTGATAAACGCTGCTATGCGCAGCGTCGTGCAGCGATTCACGTGTCTCATGGACACGACACGAGCCACGTGGAATCTCGTGGTCATGTCCACGTGTAGCCCACATGTTGGGCTACACACTAGTGCAACCACGAGGTGTCCAAGTGTCGTGTCCGTACGACACAACACGCGCGAAGTTGGCCTACGCGCGCATGTGCACTGTCAGTGCACGACCAGTGCACGTGTCCTCGTGTCCTCGATACGTCATGAGAGTGTCTCAAACTCGAGAGGGGGCTTGTCAGAGGTTGCCCCCTCCTCTGTGCCAGGTGGCACGTGTCCACGCGTCCTACAGTATCCGCAATCAGTGTCGGGTAGCAGGGCATTGTGCGTGCACCTGTCACAGCGTGTCCATGTCGACTTTCGACACGAAAACGACACTGTGTCATGCTCAGTCAAGTGGGTACATGTTCTACTAGTCTAGGGCTACAAGAATATGTAATTTGTTTTGCAAATAACAAAGTTCAATCCTTTGGGGCATTTCATCAAACATGGTTTTATAACCTAGGATACGTGTCCGATACGGACACCAAACAAATCCTAGATTTCACCAAACTTGTCCCACAGCTAGGGTAGACCTATATGCATGCATTTATGAAGAAAAAACACAATATTAGCTAGGTTTATGGGTATTTACCTATTGAAGCAAATTCCAAAGGAAACTCAATAAAGAGAGGGGTGTTTGTCCTTCCACTTGGTGATGCCCAAAGCTTGTGAAATCTGGATTGCTAGCCTCCCTTAGCACCCTTGATGTTGTAGGGTCCCAATGCAAAAGACTAGAGTGAATTTAGATAAAAAATGATCAAGTTATGGTGGTTTGAAGGTAGAGGATTTTCTAGGTTTTTGAAACATGTAGATTGGTGTGTAAAGGGTTGATATGGTTAAATAGGAAGGGGTAGTGCTAGATGGGTACCCTTTGGCCGGCCATGGCAAGAGGGGGTGTCCTTGGCCTTTCTTCAAGGTGAAGGCAAGGACTTTGGTGCCAAAAGTGTTGATCTTTTGAGGGTTTTAAGCAAAATATCTATTATGTAAATATCTAGATATTTACACTACTTTAACCAATGACTATATCTATCCTCAAGATTCTAGGTTAGTAGCTAACCTCTAGATTTGGGTAAACTAGGTTAGGGACTAACATGGTACTTAACAATAATTAAAATATTATTAATATCACATAATTCCAAATAAAATCTAGTAAATTACCAAAATACCCTTTTAGGCTAAAATCACTAATTTGATGTTCTAAGCCTATGGCTAGGCTCACATGGTCATGGCAAACTTCTAGGTTAAGGAATAACTAGGGTTTCCTTAGTTTAACCCCCAATTCACAAATCAACCAATTAAATGGTTTTACACTAACCAAAATCATCTAAAATTATAACATGTATTAATTATCCTTAATAAATGATTATAAATAAAAAAACTTAAAATTTTCCTAATTTCAGAAATGTGGGTGTTACAAGTCTACCCTCCTTAAAATAATTTTGTCCTCGAAATTTAAAGACGAAACTGAAACTGATGAGAAAGATAGAAAATCATACCTCAAGGTACAAATAGATAAGGGTATCGCTCGCGCATCTCATCCTCCCGTTTCTAGGTGGACTCTTCTGGAGAATGATGCCTCCATGCGACGTGAACCAGTGGTATCGTCTGGTTCCTCAATGCCTTCTCCCGTCGATCCAGAATCTCAACAGGCTGCTCTGGATAACGAAGAGTAGGTCACATCTCGATCTCGGAATGATCAAGTACATGGCTAGGATCTGCCACGTACCGTCTCAACTGCGACACGTGAAATATGTTGTGGACTCCCTCCAATGCTGGTGGTAAGTCTAGCCTGTAAGACACGTCACCGACTCTCCCGCTGATAACGAAAGGGCCGATGAAATGCGAGCTAAGCTTCCCACCTCCACCAAAACGTATAGTGCCACGTGTCGGAGATATCCTCAAAATACCTGGTCTCCAACCTAATCACAAACAAGGTCTCAATTTAATTATGATAATCAAACATGGTTAACAAAACACAAACAAGACAACCTAATTCTAATCCTATCTCTAAACAGTACCTCAAACTCCAAGGGTCTGCGGTGGCTGTCGGCCCAGTGCCGATGTCTGTCCTGCGCCATACGAAGTCGATCTCTGATGAGCTTCACCTTCTCTGCTGCATCCACAACCATCTCAGGTACCAATAAAGCTCGCTCCCCAATATCATCCCAAGACAATGGTGTACGACATCTACGCCCGTACAGTGCCTCGAAAGGGGACATCTCAATGCTGGCCTGAAAGCTGTTGTTGTATGCAAACTCTACTAAGTGCAGGTGACTCTTTCAAGATTCTCCAAAGTCTACGACACAAGTCCGCAGCATGTCCTCCAGTGTCTGAATGGTCCGCTCTGACTGTCCATCTATCTGAGGGTGGTATGCAGTACTAAACTTGAGCTGAGTGCCCAAGCTAATATGTAAGCTCCTCCAGAAATGTGAAGTAAACGATTATCCCGGTCTGATACAATGCTCACTGGAACTCCATGAAGTCTGACTATCTGCCTCATATACATCTCTGATAGCTTCTCGGTAGACAAACCCACTTTGAATTGCAAGAAGTGGGCCGATTTGGTCAACCTGTCGACGATGACCCAAATCGCGTCCTTTCCTCCTGGAGTACGCGACAATCCTGAAACAAAGTCCATCGTAATGTGCTCCCACTTCCACCCCGGAATGGGCAATGGCTGTAACTGTCCCCCTGGCCTCTGCCTCTCTACCTTTACCTGCTGACAGATCAAACACCTGGCTACGAAGTGTGCTACCTCGCGCTCATCCTACTCCACCATACATGCTCTCTCAGATCCCTATACATCTTGTTAGCTCCCGGATGTATAGAGTACTGAGAACGGTGGGCCTCCTGCATAACCTGCTCTCGAAAGTCTCCACTGGGCACACAGTCTGGAACCGTGCCTCAATGCGCCATCCCCTAAGACTGAACTCATCGTCCGCCAATCCTGCTCTGACCTGCTCCCTGATGCTTCGTAGAGAAACGTCATCGAACTGAGCCGGCTTGATCCTATCAATCAATCCGATTGAATCTGGAGGCCCCACATCTGCATCTGCACTCCCGGCCCAATCACCTCGATCCCAAGGCTCTCCAAGTTCGCTAACAAGTGACGATCCATCGTCAAACACATAGCTGTCGGATATCTGCTCAAAGCATCGGCAACTACGTTGGCCTTTCCTGGGTGATACTGCTGTAGAATATCAAAGTCCTTCATCAGCTCCAACCATCTGCGCTGCCTCATGTTGAGCTCCTTCTGCGTAAACACGTATTTCAAGCTCTTGTGGTCTGTAAATATCTCCACGCGCTCTCCATACAATAGTGTTTCCACAGCTTCAGAGCAAAGATAACTACCGCCAACTCCAAATCATGGGTAGGGTAGTTCTTCTCATGGGGACGTAACTGCCTGGAAGCATAGGCAATCACCTTCCCATGCTGCTGCAAGACACAACCCAAACCCTTCCCCGGCGTCACTGTAGATAGTGAACCCGCCAAATCCTGATGGCAATGTCAGAATCGGGGCTGTCGTCAACCGCTTCTTCAACTCATCGAAAGCGGCCTGACACTCCTCTGACCAGACAACTTTGCGTCCTTCCGGGTCAGCCTAGACAACGGCTCTGCAACCCGGAAGAAATCCTGGACGAACCTCCTGTAGTAGCCTGCCAATCCTAGGAAGCTCCTGATCTCTGCCACTGACGTCAGTGCTGTCCAAGCCTCAACTGCTGATATCTTCCTTGGGTTGACTGAGATCCCATCTCCAGTCACCACATGACCCAGGAAGTCAACTCTGTCTAGGAAGAACTCGCACTTTGAGAGTTTCCGTAAAGCTGCTCCTGCCTGAGAGTCTCCAGGACCACTCTCAAGTGCTCCTCATGCTCCTCCTCTATGTTCGAGTACACCAGGATGTCATTGATGAACACCACCATGAACTTATCTAAGTACTGGTGGAACACCTTGTTCATCAAGTTCATGAACACCGCCGGGGCATTAGTCAACCCAAACGGCATCACCATAAACTCGAACTGGCCGTACTGCCTCCTGAATGCCATCTTCGGAATATCCTTCCTCTTTACCTTTACCTGGTGGTAGCCTGACCTCAGATCGATCTTCGAGAATACCCGAGCTCCGCTGAACTGATCGAAGAGATCGTCGATCCGCGGCAGTGGATATTTGTTCTTGATCGTCAGATTGTTGAGTGTCCTGTAGTCGATACACTCCGTACCGACCCATCCTTCTTCGGTACAAAGAGTACCGGTGCACCCCAAGGTGAAGAACTAGAGCGGATGAAGCCTATCCTGCAACTCATCCACTGCTTTCAATTCCACCAACTCGCTGTTGTTCACTCGATAGACATGCTGAGAAATCGGTTTCGCACTGGAACCAGGTCTATCGAGAACTCAACGTCTTTGTCTGGTGAATCCCAGGCAACTCCTCTGGAAATACGTCCATGAACTCAGCTATCAATGGATGTGGAGCTGGCTGCTCCTCGACCAAAACTCTGCAGAAAACTCCGCAAGTCTGCTCTGTCTACCGTCGGGAATATACAAACTCTGGCTCTCCTGGCGCACTGAACAGAACTCTACCCCTGCGGCAATCTATGCTGGCGGGTGCCTGCTCAACCCATCCATACCGAGCACAATATCGTAGTTCGGTAGTGGATTACGAGCAAACACATCCAACTCTCGGCCTCCCAAAACTACTCTCCGTCCCTTGCAAACATCACGAACGAGGATAATGCCAACCCCAGTCGTGATCTTGCAAGTCCTAGGCAACGATTCAGATATAACATGATGTCTAATCGTAAAAGATACTGATACAAAGCTATGGGAAGCCCCAGAATCGAATAATGCAAAAGCTGGAATAGAGTCGAGAAGAATAGAACCTGCTATCAGCTCTCCAGTAACCTCAGCATCCTCTGCTGCCATGGCGTAGGCTCGCCCTGCTGTCCACCCTGGCCTGATGCTGGTGCTGGTGAACCCTGCTGCTGAGTCGGCAAAGGTCCTTCTGCTGCCCTCGGAGCCTTGGCTCCGCCTCCCTGAACTGGTCGTCCCGAAGACATGGGACACTCCCTCAGCTGGTGGTCTCCGGAACCACATAGTAGACACCTGCCAAGCCTCTTTCTGCAGTCATTCCATCCATGACCCTGCTTCTTGCAGAAAGTGCAACTGACGACCTGCTGCCTGGGTGCCTGCTGCTGGTGCCTCGGCTGCTGCTGCACCTGCTGGAACGGCCTCTGCTGCTGGAATGGCCTCTGCTGCTGGTGCTGAAAATGAGGCCTCTTGGTGTCCTCCACTGCTGCCAGCTCCCTGAGTGTCGCGGCCCCTCTTGAGCTTCAGCTCAAGATCATCCTCAGCCGCCATCGCTCCTGCCAGGATCTCCTCAAAAGTGGCATTCCTGTCACTTGGTCAAGGACTTGACCTCCTTGACCAAGCCCTTCCTGAACCTCCTCGCCTTTGCTGTCTCGCTAAGGCCCTCCACAAACCTGCTCAACCGCAAAACTCACCGGAATACTCCTCTACAGTCTGGTTCCCCTGAACCAGGTTCTCGAACTGGGTCTCCAAGGCACCGACTGCCTGATCCGGGAAAAACTTCCCCTTGAAGAGCTCCTTGAAAGCTCCCATGTCTGCCCTGGAGTGCCTACTCTCGGGTCCGTCTGATACCAGGTACGGGCAAGATCCCGCATCTGGCTGGCTGCTGCCTCTATCTGGAGTCCGGCTGGTATCTCCGCCAGTCGGAAGATCTCCTCAATGTGCTCAATCCAGTCATCAGCATAAAGAATCCCCTCTGTCCCCAAGAAGTCCCTGGGGTTCATCTTCTTGAACTCCTGAATGCCCGGAATCCTCTGCTGTCGCGGCTGTCCCGATCCTCCCTGTGGCTGGACAGCCAACCTCTCCATCGTCGCTCTAGCCAGCTGATGGACCTCATCTATGCCCCTGGTAAACTGTCGTCTGACGCTGCTGCTGGGCCTGCTGCGTCTCTAGGAAATGCTGGAAGTATGTAAACATCTGTGCAGCATCCACTAATCCAGATGGCATCGGCGGCTGGAACTGCTGCTGGTGCTGCTGAAACTGTGGCTGACGAAACTGGGGAGGCATGTCTGGGGTAGCTGGGATGGTCCCCCGAATAGATAGAGGTGCACCCCCAAATGTGGCAGAAGCTCCCACATGAGCTGGAGTAAGGGGAGCTGTGGTCCCGGGTCCTGGTGAGCTGGACGAGAGGTGGCAGACCTCTCAGTGGTGTCACCTGGACCGAGACGCTGCGATCGTGTCTCCACCATCCTGAAGACAGATCAACAAGAAAATCAATACGAGAGAAGAAACGATATAGTCAAGGGGACAGTTTATTTTCAAAAGAAAGACAATATCAGCAAGAATTTAGATAGCAGGGTTTAGATAAGAGTTTTTTCTAATGTGATTGAGTACCTCAAAACTACATCCTATTTCCTACTGCAGGCTGTGGCGATACTCTAGTTCGAATACCACCACATAAAAACGGACCTGCATGGGCCACCACTAAAAACGTGTCACGACCCGCACCCTAGAGTAAGGGCACGAGACGTGGGTACGTCCAGCCTACGCGCAGTGTCGGCGGTAGAACGCTGTCCTAGGTCAATCATCTAACAATATAAAGGTACCTGTACAGTTTATACTCTCCGAATGGAGGTGACAACAATATACAGTCTCAATCACATCTAAGGTAGAAGAATGAAAGACAGATAGATAGATAGTAACTCAAAGAGAACAGTAATAGATGAAATAAGTCTAAGTGTCTAGGATACATAACATCCAGAATTCAACCCAAAATACAAATAAGTCTAAGGGTCTATACATCTCAACATCTCAAAATACAACTCAGAATGTGAGACAAAATAATAATATAGAAAATGACTGTCTAGCTAAACTAGCCTAGACTACTGGGGCAACATCCTCAGCTGCAGGTGGATCCTGCTGAGGGTCCTCAACACAAGTGTCATCTAGTCCTGCTCCATAATACGTAGTCACCCATGCCTCATCCTCGTCCTCTGTAATATTTTCAACAGGTCCAGTCAGGACAGGAACGAGCACAATACATCTCACACAGTTCATATCAGGTTAGGAAATACGATACAGGCAATAGAGTAAAATACAGGAAGTGCTGAAAGGAAATATACGCTGTAAAAGAGATAGCTGTAAAGGAAATATCTACTGTATATAGAGAACTGTAAGTGGCTAGTGATGTAGAGTACAAGATAGGCATGTGAATGGCTAGAATTTATACATGATTACACTACTGAGTTTATACATGATTATACTACTTTGGAATTATTCACATGTCTACTTCTACTCCCCGTTTCCCCAATCAATACACAAGGATCTAGACAGGTTACGTTATTATACATTACTTCACATGAGGCTCATAATGAGTATACGTGAAGTTATACATGAGGGCTCAGTGAATCATGAGAGTACATGATCACATGAGTGCACATGCATGATGGAAGCATAGGAGTACATGATGAAAGTGAAACACACGTAACATGAAGTACCCGATGCTCCCGAGGGGATAACATCTCATGTAAAGATCCATATAGTACCAATCCGTGTTACCAACGTGACAGCATCAAGTAAAGTAATCTAGAGCGAGAAAGTAAAGCCTGAACAAGTATGAAACGGTCAGAGAATGTACTCGCCTGATGTATGAATGTCTGTAGAGAATATGCTGTCTGAGGAGAGGTGTCTGGCTCCTGATCAGAGCAACACAAGTCACAATGTATTCTAAATAGTAAAAATGAAGTTTACTATGCATACTACATGATTCTAGGTCAATCTGGTCAAAAGTCAACTCTTGGTCAACTCTGGTCAACTCTAAAAGTCAAACTAGGTCAAACTAGTCAAAGTTAGGTCAACATGTCAACTAGTTAGGGTTTAGTCAAACTAGTCATTCTAGGTTAATTCAAGTTCAATCTAGGTCAACTAGGTCAAGTTTGACCTAAGGTTGACTTTGGTCAACTCTAGTCAAACAAGGGTCAATAGGCCAACCTAATAACCATAGGCTCGTAATTAGGTTCCATAGGCTAATATCATATAGGTATCTATCTCTATACATATATATATATATATATATATATATATATATATATATATATTAGAGAAGGACATTTTATTCAATCAGACAGAAAGCAGAAACCGAACAAACAAACAAAACACTGGGCCAACCAGACCAAACGGCCAGCCCAAACGCAAAAGAGCAACCCAGAACACGAAATTTCGAAAAATCGAAATTTCGAAAAGAGCGGGCCACACGCTGGGCCCGAGGGGGTCTGACCGCACAGCGCGGGACCCGAGACCGCCCCACAGTCCACGCGCTAACCCCGAGAAACGAGACCCGAAGGGGAGCCACGTGTCTCGCAGGCGCACAGCCGAGGAAGGCCACAACCCGAGGACGCGGCGCACCACCGCGGCTGGGACTCCGGCGGAGGGGGCAGGAGCTCCGGGGGGTTCGTCTCCGGCGACTGAGGGGGGCGGAGGAGGGGGGAGGGGGGAGGCGCTGGAGACGGGCGCGCTGGGAGGAGCAGGCGGGAGGACGACGGGGGAGCCGACGGGCCTCGGCGGAGGTGCCGAAGGCTGGGGCGGGAAGCGGCGAGCCTGGCTGCCGCACGCACGCCAGCAGAAGAGGGAGGGGAAAGATGTCGTCGTCGAAGAGCTACGGCAGCCGGAGGAGAGGAATAGCCCGGCACGTAGAACGGGGATGAGGAGGGCGGACTGACGAGGTCGACGAGCTGACGAGGAGGGGGGATAGTAGGCGGGGACGACGGAGGGGAGTCACTGCGCTGGAGGGGAGGACCGACGAGGAGCAAACGGACCGGCCGGAGGCCCTAGGCTGCGCCCCTGGGGAAGAAACGCTCCCCCTACACCGAGGCGGAGGGGGATAGGCTCCTCCGAGGGCGGAGGCGAGCCACTCGAGCGCTTCCGACTGGGTAGGGAGAGCGGTCCAGCGCCACTGAAGGGAGGAGGGGTCCTGGGAGGCCCAGAACCACCGACGGGTGGCGGGGTCTTGATAGTAGGACCCCGCCACCGCCGAAGAGACGGGGGCAGCAGGAAGCCTGGACGGCGGGCAGGAGAGGGGGTTCCGCGATCGAAGAGGCCGGAAGCGCTGCGGGGGTTGGCTCTGGGGGAAGGCCGCCGCTGGGAGATGCTCGGAGGCAAGGGGGCATACGAGACGGGGAGCGCCGGAGGGGGAGCCCAGGCGGGAGACTGGGGGAGAGCCTCCGCTGGGGCGGAGGGAACTCGGTCCTGGGAAGAAGGGGGGAGCGGTCCGGGCGACGCGGAGGGAGGCTCCGGGAGGCCAAGCGCCAGGGGAGGAGGAGGTGGATCCGGGGCAGAGGATGCGGGGGAGGGGGCAGCGACGCCGCGGGGGCAGCGCGGAGGCGGAGGGGCCAGGGCCGAGGGGGAGGGGGCCGAAGAAACCGGAGGGCGCCGAGCACGGCGACGCCTACGGCGTCTAGGGCACCGGCGGCTCCGCGGAAGGAGGGGGGAGGGAGGGGGGGCCTCCGCACCACGGGCAGCCGCCGGGAGATGGGGCGCCCACGGGAAGAGCGGCTGAGCGAACTCCGGCCACCGCCGAGACCGGGGTGGCCGAGGAGAGGGGAGACCCGCGGGGATGAGGGTGGTTCCGGACGGCAGTCGGCCCTTCCCGAGAGCGCGGGGGGGGGGGGGGGGGGGGGGGGGAGGGGTGCTCGAAGCTCGGGTGAGCTCCGCCGAGAGGGAGCCAAGCCTAGACCATTCTCATTATTATATATATATAATATTTTATATATATATATATATATATATATATATATATATATATATATATATATATATATAACTTTACATATATATATATACAAACACTACTACATAGGCCTATAGCCTATGTAATAGTCATATATCATATAGTATATATATACAGATACAATATTAATCTAATCCATATATATATATATATTATATATATATATATATATATATATATATATATATAAACTTATATATCCACAATACATATATATAGAGAGAGAGGGGAAAATGAGAGGGTGAGTGGTGTGTGTGCATGAGTGTGAGAGAGAGAGGAACGGAGAGAGAGAACTCTGTGTGTGTGTGTGGAGAGACTGAACAGTGGGGGGGGGGGGGTTCTCGGTTCTCAGGAACTGAGAACAGGACACCCACACATACTCTCAAACATACATAATACATACATATATACATATACTCATATCTACATATACACATATACATGCACTCAAATTCCACCTACACACACACATATATACCCTACGTATACATACACTGAAAACATACAATTACATGTATAAACATAACAAAAATCATTTTGAAATTCAATTTTGAAAACTGGAAAATATCCCAAATTTTTGGAAAATGGGACTGTGTACTCGTGAAGGGGTAAACCCAAATACAACCTCAAACCCGACTAAGGTCCCCAACACTTGGTTGGTAATCGTGTCCCACAGTGTCCCCTAGCATCTAGGGTGCCTGATATGAAGTCTAGACACGACACGACGTGTCCAACCCTCTAAAAACCTAAACAGGTAAACCCGATACACACGCAAACACTGCATCGTGCACGTGTGCAACTCACTCTAGGACACGACACACACACACACACACGTGTCTCGTGCTCGTGCACGAAGGTGCGCCTGGGGGTTGTGCACGTGTCCAAGTGCCTGTCCCGTGTCCACGTCACTCCAGGACACGATACGAACACCGTATCTGTCGAGGAAACTCGACTGATACACGCTGCTATGCGCAGCATCGTGCAGCTATTCACGTGTCTCGTGGACACGACACGAGCCACGTGGGATCTCGTGGTCATGTCCACGTGTAGCCCACATGTTGGGCTACACACTCGTACAACCACGAGGTGTCCAAGTGTCGTGTCCGGTGACATAACACGCGCGAAGTTGGCCCCCGCGCGCGTGTGCACTGTCAGTGCACGACCAGTGCGTGTCCTCGTGTCCTCGATACGACACGAGAGTGTCTCAAACTCGAGGGGGGCTTGTCAGAGGTTGTCCCTCCTCTGTGCCAAGTGGCACGTGTCCACGCGTCATACAGTGTCCGCAATCAGTGTCGGGTAGCAGGGCATTGTGCGTGCACCTGTCACAACGTGTCCGTGTCGACTTTCGACACGAAAATGACACTGTGTCGTGCTCAGTCAAGTGGGTATATGTTCTACTAGTCTAGGACTACAAGAATATGTAATTTGTTTTGCAAAATAACAAAGTTCAATCCTTTGGGGCATTTCATCAAACATTGTTTTATAACCTAGGATACGTGTCCGATACGGACACCAAACCAACCCTAGATTTCACCAAACTTGTCCCACAGCTAGGGTAGACCTATATGCATGCATTTATGAAGAAAAAAAACACAAATTAGCTAGGTTTATGGGTATTTACCTATTGATGCAAATTCTAAAGGTAACTCAATAAAGAGGGGGGTGTTTGTCCTTCCACTTGGTGATGCCCAAAGCTTGTGAAATCTGGATTGCTAGCCTCCCTTAGCACCCTTGATGTTGTAGGGTCCCAATGCAAAAGACTAGAGTGAATTTAGATCAAAAATGATCAAGTTATGGTGGTTTGAAGGTAGAGGATTTTCTAGGTTTTTGAAACATGTAGATTGGTGTGTAAAGGGTTGATATGGTTAAATATGAAGGGTAGTGCTAGGGGGGTACCCTTTGGCCGGCCATGGCAAGGGGGGTGTCCTTGGACTTTCTTCAAGGTGAAGGCAAGGACTTTGGTGCCTAAAGTGTTGATCTTTTGAGGGTTTTAAGCAAAATATCTATTATGTAAATATCTAGATATTTACACTACTTTAACCAATGACTAATATCTATCCTCAAGCTTCTAGGTTAGTAGCTAACCTCTAGATTAGGGTAAAATAGGTTAGGGACTAACATGGTACTTAACAATAATTAAAATAATATTAAAATCACATAATTTCAAATAAAATCTAGTAAATTACCAAAATACCCTTTTAGGCTAAAATTACTAATTTGATGTTCTAAGCCAATGGCTAGGCTCACATGGTCATGGCAAACTTCTAGGTTAAGGAATAACTAGGATTTCCTTATTTTAACCCCCAATTCACAAATCAACCAATTAAATGGTTTTACACTAACCAAAATCATCTAAAATTATAACATGTATTAATTCCTTAAAATGATTATAAATACAAAACTTAAAATTTTCCTAATTTTAGAAATGTGGGTGTTACAGTTATCTTATCGTATATCATCATGATTTTTCATATCTCCAGTTTTATTATATAATTATATTTTTGTGCAAATTGATGATTTTAGTTCTTAAGTGAAGCCTCCTTTGTGTCACTTGCTCTTTCTGGGGTCTGACCCAGCTGGTTTTATATGGCCAGATTTTGGAGCAGCTCCGAGGATCTTCCTGCCTTCCAGCCAGATGGTGACCACTAGAAGAAACCCTGGCAACGAGTGGGTTTTATTTTGCTCTCCCACTCTATTGTAAAATTATTTTTTGAGGCGTTTAGCCACCGAGCAAGTATTAGCTCATTTGCATCTTTTCTTACTGTCTGCCTACGGGCTGTAACATGATTGACAAATCGTAGAGTTGATCATGTATGACTTAAACTCTTGCTAGTCTTTGCATTTTATATGACTAGCTTCATGATCATCTGAATATGTAATGTATGGGACGCCTTACCTTATATGTCTGATGATCTACCATCTTGTTACATTTATTTGCCTTGAGATTGAGACACTAGGCTTGTTCTTGACCTTAAGAGACTATTGGCTTGTAGTTAAACCCTCATGTATCTAGACAGTCGTGACTGTATCGAGGTGGAATTCACTTTAATATACGTAGCTGGCTGCGTCTATCCCTCGCTCTCCAGTATTCTGGATCTGGGGCATGACAGTGTACGTGAAGTTTCACGAGAAAAGGTTCGAAATCGAGCGAAAAATCGGACTCGCACCGATTCAATTGACACACGTATCAGGTTTCCCGATACGCACTCTGTGGACACGATACGGACACGGTTTCGACTCCATGAGTACTCGAGCACGTCCCATATGTCGAGACCAACATATTTGCCAAGTTTCGTGAGTTATAGTTGTGTATTTTGCGTTTTGGGTCTTAATGTGGATTTCGAATTTTTCTTCAATTTAAACTTTGAATGAAAATGTGATTTTGATTTCCTGATTTTTAAACTACAATTTCTGAGTTTTTAGTTAAAATATGGTATTCTGGACTTGCGAGAGTTGGTCGTTGGTTTTTTTTCATAATTCTCTATCATATATGTGTATATTCCATTTGTTGTATATATATATATATATATATATATATATATATATATATATATATATATATATATATATATATATATATGTATTTCAAACCTAAAACTACATATGTATATAAGTTTGTGAATGTATGGGTCGAGATACTTCAATCTCAGATCTGGACATTTGTTTCTCTTCATGGTTTCACCTTTCTGTCTTTCTTGTGTATAGGTTTGTATAAGTTAAAGTGTGTGTATATATATATATATATATATATATATATATAATATATATATATTTATATATATATAATTTATATATATATCCTTAAATTTGACTTGTATATATGTATATATACGGGATATGTTCATATAGTTGTGTATAAGCTTTGTTCTCAGATTTGAACATCACTCTCAGCAGTCATTTATCGCGCACAACACATAACCTTCTTCAAGTTATAGGTTAGAGATATATATATATATATATATATATATATATATATATATATATATATATATATATAAAGGTGTATATGTATATATCTATATTACCTTTAAATGAATGAATTATATCTACATGTATTGTTGCTTTTGGGTGTAACCTAGAGAGTGATGAGTCAGTTTAGGATTGACCCAATGAGCCTAGAGTAGTTGAGTTGACCGACAAGTTGACCAAGTTGACAAAAGTCAACTTTGGGTCAAACTTGATCCAAATCGACTCAAACGAACTTAGAATGACTTGATAACTTGTACTTGACCTAAAAATTGATAGATGGACTAGTTGACTTATAGTTGACCAGGTTTGATGTCACGACCGCACCCACTGTGAGGGTACGAGTACGTAACACCGCCCAGCCTACGCCGCAGTGTCGGCGGTTGTGGAGAACGTTGTTCTAAGTCTCTAACTAACCATCAACTCATACAGTATATAGTGTACTCATCATGATCAAATCCGAACGGAGGACAAGTATAAGATATGGTGTAACTCAATCACAGTCTAAGCACGATAAGTTAACACCGAAATATAACTAAGAAATTGAAGACATCAATAAACTACTGATATAATAACAACAATCTCAAATACATCTCAAGTCTCAATTCTATATATACAACTCCAGTTCTAAAATATGAAAATTAAAACAAGACAAACTAGCTAAACTCTCGATCACTCCTGAGTGTCGGGGCCATAGGTAGCTAAGCCATCTCCTGGTCTGTAACATGTAGGGCATGTGTCCTCAGGGCATCATCTGTAAAATTTACAACAGTCCAGTCAGGACAGGAACGGGCACATCTCCTCTAGAAAACCCAAGTAAATGACAGAGAACTATAAAATAGTTATAGACAGTTGTATTGATGAAAATGACAGTTTATATTCAGGTGATGGTAAGAAGACAGATAAAGTGCAAGGAAAGTAAATAACTAAACAAGAGAAGAATCATAGCAATGGAGACTGTAAAAATAAAACTAGCTGAACCAGGGTAATATGATATAAAGTCCAGAAAGCAATGTAGACCAGTGTAACTCCAATATAAGTCCAGTACAAGATGAATCTAATACAAGATGAATCCAGTAAGGGACGATTCCAGTCATAGTGATCAATGATTCCAGGGTGAGTCCAGCCTATACACTAGCAGTGTGTTTTAAAATACCGAGATCGACATGTAAACGGCTATGGGTAATCCGGCACATCACACACCTGGGGGTGTGAGATGTCTATCATTCCAGTTTGATTCCAGCAAAGGGTGATTCCAGAAATGGGGTATGTCTACATGTCTTACTGTAGTATTTTCCCTCCCAGCAAGTAAATCCAGAATTCTGACACAATGATTCACGATGAGTCCAGCCAGTAATATGAAGATAACCAGTAAATGATTCCAGTAAATGATTCCAGTAGGTGATTCCAGTAATAGAAGCTAGGAATGATGATACCAGTAATAGAGGCCAGAAAATAAATGTGTGTCGTATACATGAATCCATAATATCCATACGTGTTGTAATAGAGAATCGCATACAACTAACTAGAACTGAAGTACAGTAATTGACAAGTAAATGAAAGAACTATCAGAGAATGTACTCGCCTGATACTCTGAAAAGAGTAGTGTAATGTCAGATGTCTGCACCGGAGTCACAATGTCCTAAATAGAGCAGTACAGGTATAATGTGTTTAAAAAACAAATGAAGTTTATGATACAATCTATATGATTCTAAGTCAATTCTAGGTCAAAGTCAACTCTAAGTCAAACCTGGTCAACTGTCTAGGTCAAACTAGGTCCAAATCAAACTTGGTCAACTGTCTAGGTCAAACTAGGTCCAAGTCAAACTTGGTCAACTCTGGGTCAACCCAAGTCAATATTGGTCATGTCACGACCCGTACCGTTTTTTTTTTAACGGATACGAGACGTGTCCAAGCCAGCCTATGCCGCAGTGTCAGCGGTAGAACGCTGTCACGGCCATGAAGATCAAAATCATAAAAAGATGCTCATTCACAACATTAATTTAATTTACAAAGATCGCAAGTTTACATTTGTAGAAAATATAAACTTGTACAGATAAAAAATGACTACAACTCAACTATCTAGCTAGTCTCTAGGCTTTTGTCTGCAAGTACCCCCGTATCTTCCATGCTAAGTGAGTCCACGGCTAATCTGAAAAATATAGTTTCCAGTCAGGAATGGAACGAGCACAATTCACTGAAAGCAATTTCAAATAAAGAAAATGACTATAAGACAAAGGTTAGACATCAATCATGGGTTTTGAAAATAAACAGGAAATACAGAAAACTAATAGTAAATAAATAGACACAACAGACTTTCTCCAACTGTTAGAAGTACCTTTGATATGTGATCGGTCTCGGGACAATTATGCGACACGGTCTACACGGTCTAAAGTTACACGGTCTACAGTTATACGGTCTACAATTACACGGTCTACAATTACACGGTCTACAGAAAATATTGTAGTAAAAAAACACTGTCTACAAAATAATAATCATGATCTACACAGTTAAATGCAGTAATAATCACGGTCTACACTGTCTACTTTGTAATAAATAAATCACTGTCTACACTGTCTAAAAGAAATAAATACAACACGGTCTACACGGTCTACAAGAAATAAATGCAACACGGTCTACACGGTCTAAGGTCAGATCACACATCGTTGGTACTTCTCATTCCCGACTCAACAATTATAATAAAAAATAATCACATAACCAATGGCCAATCAATGAAATATAGTGAAAATCAATATCGAAATGCAGACAAAAACTGTACTCGCCTGTGGTCCTCTGCTGGTGAAACCGACAGTCTGAACTACTCAATGTGCCACAATAGTCAAACCCGTACAACAGTCCCCGAAAGCTGAAATAAACATTACCAATATTTTCAGAATAGTCAAATTAGCTATGATTGCCTGTCCTTAAGTCCAATTCTAGACACAGGAGCAAAACGGTAATTTTGGGCAAAAACGATGTCCGCCGTTGGACCCGCTTTGCACCGAAAAGCGTGCCAGAGTCAATGGTCTCTAAAGTCGTCAAACTACATGTCTACGGATTCGTTTTTCCGATACGAACCCAACCGTATGTCCAGAGTTAGATTCCGGCGGGCCGTGCACAAAATCGCCCGTTGAGTGGAACCGTGGGGCCAGCAAAACGGTGATTTTGTCAGAGATCTCAGAATTGGACCAAACTTGGCATACAGGACCAGAAAAATGATACGGTTCTGCTGGCGCAAGTTTCGTCTCGATCTGACGAGCGTGCACAAAGTAATTGGAGAATTTGCAAAGTGTACGATACGGTGAATTTCGACGGATACGCATCAAATTCGTCGTGCACACACGACCAATTTGAATTCCGTCAAAGTCCATACGACCACGAAACCGTTACACAGCTTTCGATGCTTTCGGTTCGTGACCACGTCGCCCGAAATGGCGGGACGCACGTCGTGTGGATGAATTTTATTATTTTTGAAACAGGTTTTTGTCAAACTTTGGGATCCGATTTCTCCGTATGTAGTCGGTAATTTCCAAATCCACGAAAAGGGTCATGCTGTCCTATATGTTGTCTAAAAGAATCTTCAAATAGATTTTCTAATGTGTCACTGGAACGATCAGAATCGATCGTCGAACGTGGGTGATTGGACTGCTTCCTGTCCTGTTTTTAGACAGGTTTTCGCCAATTTTCGGACTCGTTTTACGAGGCACATAACACAAATAAATTGAAATATTTGAAGGGTGTCGGAGTTGGTTATGTGGTGTACCTGAGCAATCGGTTCGACGTTTCGTCGACCGAGGAGGGAGAAAACTTCGCGCGAAGTTGGGTGTTTGGTGGCTGTGTCCTCGCGCTCTGCTGTCAACCCCGCGCGCGGCCGACTCCGGCACTCACGCGGCGGCGCGCGGTCGTGAGGCGGTCGCGAGAGGATGGTCGCTAGATGTCGGAGGTGGCGGCAGATTGTTAGGGTGCGAGGACGATTTAGGGTTTGGGAGTTATTTATCTCTCGATCTCTCTCTACTATATATAATATGGGTCGGCTGTTACAGAGGGGCTCGGGTTTAGTTGTGTTTAGGATTAGGGTGTTCGGTTATAATGAGTTAATCGGGTCGGGGGTTGCCTTGTGCTAGCTTTGGCTGTGGGGGTTAGTTGGGATCGGGTTTAGTTCACTTCTGTGTTCCCAGTTTGAAGGAGAACGAGATTGGCTAAGTAGTAACTACAATGATGATAATAGGAATATCCCAAATTGCCCCTAAAATACTCAAAATCCCAAATTGTTTTCTTGTCCTCTCTATTTACTTTCATTAACTTGTTAAGTTACAGAAAGGAATACGATTGAAGTCAATTATCAGAAAAGCATCACAACCAAAACAATAAATATGTTCTGCCAACATGTGCAAGTAGTGAAGATCTCGAGTGCCTATATAATAAGTTAATAGTTGATTTATGGTTAGCCTTCATTTGTTAATATATGAAGAGCATTTCCGGTTTCATTTTTATTTGCAACTGAAATCAGGAGAAAGTGAATGGTCCATACTCAATCCACGGAGTAATCCTATCTGAACACCAGGACATCTCATAATGTGATTATGGAGTTGACAACAACAACACCAATTGTCAACTTGTTAATGTTGTACGATCAAGGAAGAAAAATGTGGATGTTAAAGAACAGGTTTCCAGAGGGTGACCAAGAATGCTCTCGTCATAAGTAGCTTTCCAAAGGTAGGTTTGCAAATAATTGCTATGTACAAATACACAACATAGCACAGTGCTACTTCATATTTCTTGTACCATGAGAAAAGGCTCAATAGATATAAATTTACAGTAAGGCCTCTTGCTTATGGGTTGACAGAAATTATGGAGCTGAGAATCATAAAATTGAAATGCAATCGAATTAATTGCTATATATATATATAATCTATATAAATTCCAAAATCCAACATATGTTCCTATATGTATACACCACCAACTCTAATAAACTAATAATAATAAATCACTGCTAAATATTTCTAAAATAATATATATATCTATTAACCAATAATAATTTGTTTTATTTGGCAACAACAACAATAATATTAGTAACACTAGTAAAAATTTATGTTAATACTAGAATAACCAATAGTAGACATAGTAAATTCATGGGTGAGCCTGCTATGCTCTCATACAAATTATCCACAGAAGGGTCTTGTAGTTACTCTAAGATACAATAGCCTATTAATAATATTAATGTTATTCATAAATACATTCTTTTATGGACCATTTATTTATACCCCTTACAGTGAGGTACGAGGTGTACATTTCAAAAGTACTTCAACGTGTACGTCTTTGGATGCACTGCCTCACTACCGGGCTTGGGTTCGGTTCGGGTCTAGTCCGGACTAAATTGGTACAACCGGGTCTTCTACAAGTCAACAAAATAATTAAAACGTTTAGAGGTTAGGTCACAACTTGGCCTGATTTTTCTAGTTAGGACACTCCTATGTCTCGGCATTCCCTACCATGGCTAAACACTAGTCAAGGCAGGCCACTGTACTATCCATGCCATGATTCCTAGTCGTCTGGTGCTACAAAACTCAACTATGGTTAAAGTCACCTACCGTAATAATTAACTAAATAATCTAAAAACTCTAAAATCACCATTTAATTTAAATAAATAAATAAATAAATAAAATATTATCAAAATTTCGGGAAGAGGGGTTACAAATCTACCCACCTTAAAAATAATTTCGTTCTCGAAATTCTAATTCGTAACTATTCCTTGAATTCAAAAAGGAAATCTATTATTACTTTAATCTCCTCAAAATTTAATTCCTCCAAAAACAAAAGGTTCATATTTGTAACTACTGAACTCCGAGGACTTCTACCCACCTTGGTCACACTACTCCCTCAAATCTCTTATCACTAAAACTTTATAATCTTCCAACTAATTGCTAAAATTTCTTCCAATAGATCTAATGTACATGGCATCTACAATCCTCTCTTATCTATCAAGCAACCCAAAATTTAACAAACACAATTTACACAAGTAGCTAAGACAAATTCTGGTAAGCATGGCCGTTCGTCGCTCTAAAATAGGAAGGACGGGGAGGTAAGGAAGAATAATCGAGGACAATTATAAAGTCTCAAGAGCGGTAGAGGATATATATAATAATACAGATAGAAAGGGTATATATTAGTCTTATTCGCTAGATTGGGCTACTCTAGTCCAGTCACCTGCTATATCGAAGGACCCTTCGTTCATATAGGAGCCTGCAATCCATGCAATACAGAAGTCATGTTCTCGAAATTCTAAACAAGGTTCCGTACTTGAAACAAAATTCGAGAAATCAAGATTATGTTCTTTTTCGTGGTTATTTAAACACACAAGCAAGGGTAATTACTCGTTGGTTGGATGAACCTTGAATTTCAATCTATATGGACTGGTCAAGATCCTAACGATAAAACTGTTTCTACTAGTTAGAGTAACCTAGAATAGGTTTTCACCCAAGTGATTGAGCTAGTTGCCAGTTAAGTTGGTTAGCTAAATCCTAAAGTCCAAATGCTCCTTCGGTGACTTTTGTGTTTAAGTAGCACAAGAAGACACAATTGAGCGGCACATTAGTGACATGTGCGTAGTGGACTTCGAGTGAATCACAACCATATATTGGGTTGAATTGAATTGGTCAAGGTTGAGTCTCTAATTGTAGTCGGAAAGTTTACCGGTACTATAGTAAGGGTTACAGCTAGTCCTTTTTACCTGAAAGTCTTACCATGAAATTAGAGTACAAAGAGACGTGTTAAGTGGGACATGATATACCTAGATGAAGGTGGACTCGTCTAGATTTTGCATCTGAAATTTGTTGGGAGGTAATGGCTAGTATTATGCTCCGAATGTTAATGACACGGCCGGGGACACGAAATGATCTAAAAGGAAAGTGGGAGTCCATGGGCACTAATTATCAACCTAATGGAATTTATTCTAATCAGTCGGTAATTCTCGCATACCCCAAAAATTCTAGAAAGCTTACAGTCTACCCACCTTAGAAGCTAGGACATGGTCTTAGGAAGGATAAGGTCAGAAGAATTTCCAAGGTTCGGTTATTGTACCTCGACTCTTGTTAACAAGAATCAGGCACGGCGTAACAAAATACGTTAGATATAAGTCAAGTCAAGGATCGTTCCTCTATAAATAGAAAACGAGTGTGTATAAAGACACATGGTCGATAAAATAGGATTATCTACTCATCTATAGTATACTAGAGTTATCGACGGGGTAACCAACTCTAAGGCACAAGATTTCTAACAACTCGTGAATTTCTATTTATTTCAACCTGCCAACTATCGTCACAAGAGTTGTAGTGATCGTGTACTGCTGTTGACAACTGGTAGATCGTAATATGACAGGGTATTTATGCTATGGTATTGGCTAAGCTAGTGACTGTGGTGTTCCAACACTAGTTAGGTCTTAATAATAAAACTTTCATAACTAGAGCAATATTTATTGGAAACCAATCTTGGGATGAGTGTCAGGTAAATGATTACCCTATTGTCCACTCATCTCATGTCTAACTGTGGCTTCGGGCGAGAAAGGGTTGGTTCAAGGCTTAAGGGTTGCTAGTTAAGGCAAGCTTCCAGCAAATAATTAGAGACTCGCAACCTTTGGTCTCTAAGGAATAGGTAGTCTTCTAGGTAGGCATTTCGACTAAGGGTAAAATCCTAATCATTCTCAAATTCGAATGGCTAGAAGGTCTCAATAGCAGTTTGGGGTCAAGAGGAGAACGCGTAACTCAATCACAGGGCTAGCCGATGATAACTATACTTGTGTATACAACTACCATAGCCATGGGGATACGCGGTATCTCTCTACCAATTACGAGCTTCTGTCTTTCCAAATCAGTGAAAGACAAAAACAATAAAGAGTTCAAGAAAGATGTCACTGAATACAATCACGTGATTCAAAGACGAACGTATAATTCAAGAGGAATTGTCAAGCATTCGTGGATGAGATCATAGATACCTCAAAATCTCAATCCACGTAGGATGGTTAAATGAAGTGCGAACCAAATACATCATGGTTGATCAGACCATAATACACTGATTCTGATTAGACAATATGTTAGCAGGCGTCCCGACTAAACACATGTCTTGAATCAAGCTCGAGAACAGAGTGAGCTTGCAAAACTAGCCTGTAATTGCGGCGTTGGTCAAGATAGTCAAAATACAAGTACGCAAGATTTTTGAAAAGAGGCACTAATAGTTCGAGTTCTGTGAGAATCAAACCCTACCTGGTGTTCTTACTTATACAGTCATCCTACTGTCTTCTTATTCATAATACTTTGGTCAACTAATGGGTTATGGACTTCCGACGTCTATATTCCAGGTAACCTATTAGTGTCAGTCAATTACCTCGTCAATAGATCACAAGGACCACGGGATACTGGGTTGGAAGACATGCTATCCATCCTGCAGAACTTCCACTAGTATTGGCTTTGGGTCTTACGGAACATATATGGCATTGTCCTATCCTCCATAGTATCTTAAACTTGTAATCATGTCTGAAGTCATTTCACCGAGAGTTATGCCTCGCCCGTATACTCGGACTGTGGTAAACTCTTGGATTCGTGATTTCAGGGTGATATGATATCCGATACTCTACCTTATATAGACACAAGGGTGACTACGGTCAAAGAGGATCACTAGCTATAGTTTAGCAATATTCTATAACCTATATTCTCTTAAACTATTCCAACTCTAAGGATTGTGCCTTGCCAGTGCGCTGCTGGCGGCAGTGAACACACATTCTCCACTCTCAAATAATTGACGACAGTGCGCTGCTGTCTAAACTTTATGGGTTAGCTAATATTTCTCTAACTATAACCGTAAAATCCATGAGCTTCTAGAGATTCAAACAAGTTGACTAAAATAGAGCGTAGGTATTTGTCCTATCAATCACAACATTTAAAATAAAAGATTTAACTATGGAGGAATTAATTAAAGACAAAGAGATACAAACATCCTAGTATCTGACAGACTATTAATAACTCCTCATCTAAATTGCATAGCCTAAACTACCCATCGGTAAATTGGTATAAGGGACTCCTAGTCCTAGTCATTCTCTTAAATTAAATTAATCCTTGTTCGTGAATGAGCATGTTCTAGTCGCAGGCTCGCAATAGTACAACTAACTTACGTACTATCACGAGTTCGCATTTTTTTGCAAAGACTGACCTGCATGGGCCACCACAAAAACTTGTCACGACCCGCACTGTTTTTTTTAACGGATACGAGACGTGTCCAAGCCAGCCTACGTCGCAGTGTCGGCGGTAGAACGCTGTCACGGCCATGAAGATCAGAATCACAAAAAGATGCTCATTCAACATTAATTTAATTTACAAAGATCACAAGTTTTACATTTGTAGAAAATATAAACTTGTACAGATAAATAAATGACTACAACTCAACTATCTAGCTAGTCTCTAGGCTTTTGTCTGCAAGTACTCCCGTATCTTCCATGCTAAGTGAGTCCACGACTAATCTGAAAAATATGGTTTTCAGTCAGGAATAGAACGAGCACAATTCACTAAATGCAATTTCAAATAAAGAAAATGACTATAAGACAAAGGTTAGACATCAATCATGGATTTTGAAAATAAACAGGAAATACAGAAAACTAATAGTAAATAAATAGACACAACAGACTTTCTCCAACTGTTAGAAGTACCTTTGATATGTGATCGGTCTCGGGACAATTATGCGACACGGTCTACACGGTCTAAAGTTACACGGTCTACAGTTATACGGTCTACAATTACAAGGTCTACAGTTACACGGTCTACAGAAAATATTGCAGTAAAGAAACACTGTCTACAAAATAATAATCATGATCTACACAGTTTAAATACAGTAATAATCACGGTCTACACTGTCTACTTTGCAATAAATAAATCACTGTCTATACTGTCTATAATAAATAAATGCAACACGGTCTACACGGTCTACAAGAAATAAATGCAACACGGTCTACACGGTCTAAGGTCAGATCACACATCGTTGGTACTTCTCATTCTCGACTCAACAATTTATAATAGAAAATAATCACATAACCAATAGCCAATCAATAAAATATAGTAAAAATCAATATCGAAATGCAGACATAAACTGTACTCGCCTGTGGTCCTCTACTGGTGAAACCGACAGTCTGAACTACTCAATGTGCCACAATAGTCAAAACCCGTACAACAGTCCCCGAAAGCTGAAATAAACATTACCAATGTTTTTAGAATAGTCAAATTAGCTAGGATTGCCTGTCCTTAAGTCCAATTCTGGACACAGGAGCAAAATGGTAATTTTGGGCAAAACGATGTCCGCCGTTGGACCCGCTTTGCACCGAAAAGCGTGCCAGAGTCAATGGTCTCTAAAGTCGTCAAACTATATGTCTACGGATTCGTTTTTCTGATACGAATCCAACCGTATGTCCAGAGTTGGATTCCGGCGGGCTGTGCACAAAATCGCCCGTTGAATGGAACCGTGGGGCCAGCAAAACGGTAATTTTGTCAACGGTCTCAGAATTGGACCAAACTTGGCATACAGGACCAGAAAATGATACGGTTCTGCTGGAGCAAGTTTCGTCTCGATCTGACGAGCGTGCACAAAGTAATTGGAGAATTTGCAAAGTGCACGATACGGTGAATTTCGACGGATACGCATCAAATTCGTCGCGCACACACGACCAATTTGAATTTCGTCAAAGCCCACACGACCACGAAACCGTTACGCAGCTTTTGATGCTTTCGATTCGTGACCACGTCGCCCGAAATGGCGGGACGTACGTCGTGTGGATGAATTTTATTGTTTTTGAAACAGGTTTTTGTCAAACTTTGGGATCCGATTTCTCCGCGTGTAGTCGGTAATTTCCAAATCCACGAAAAGGGTCATGCAGTCCTATATATTGTCTAAAAGACTCTTCAAATAGATTTTCTAATGTGTCACTGGAACGATCAGAATCGATCGTTGAACGTGGGTGATTGGACTGCTTCCTGTCCTGTTTTTGGACAGGTTTTCGCCAATTTTCGGACTCGTTTTACGAGGCACATAACACAAAATAAATCGAAATATTTGAAGGGTGTCGGAGTTGGTTATGTTGTGGTCGTACCTGAGCAATCGGTTCGACGTTTT
>JANAVB010032088.1:0-11191 GCA_029216955.1 Iris pallida
GTTGTCGGGGTGCGGGTGGTCGTGAGTTCGTCGGTGGTGGTGGTAGCGGGTACTATGGCTCAGGGTCGGGGGATGTCGACGATGGGGGTCGCGGGTGTCGGAGTATTGGGGTCGGGTACCGCGAGCAGTAGGAGGCCTGTGTTTATGGTGGTGATGATGGTGGTGGTGATGACGATGGGATAATGGTGGCGATGGGGTGGTCTTGGTCCCCGACAAAAATTGGCAGAGGGTGGTTACAGTGATGATAGTGGCAGTAGCGATGGCGTGGAGATGGTGGCAGCGGTTGTGGGAGGATTCCGGGTGGAGATGGGTGTTACGGCGGTCATACAGCTTGGGTGGTTTATTGAGGGAAGTCAGGAAAGAGACGGGGGTGGCGTAGGTGTTCGATAGGGTTACGTTTAGGTTTCGTATCGTCGTGTCGGGGCATGTCCGACACGACAGAGAAGGGATTGAGTAGTCCGGGATTGTCAGACGGAATAGTGATATTATATTTTTAATGGTAAAATAAAATAGTGAAAGGAGGTGGAGACACGGACACGATGCACGATACCTTGGTTGAAAATTTTGGTTTGGTGGAATTTATGGAAAGAGCAAAGGAGCCTCTCCTTATATAGGAGGTGGTGCTCCTGGTTGGATAAAGACTAGAATTGTTTAAACCCCTCAAGATAAATCGTATATAAATTCAAATTAGTTTAAACTCGATCAATATCCAAATTTAAACTAGCTAATCCCATATCTTAAAATAAATCCATTCCTATTTAATTCTCCATAATTTCTTAAACATTAATCAAACAAAATTTAAAATAATATTTTTGCAATTATTAAATTAATGATAAAAATAATTTCGAAAATCAAAATATATGAATTAAATTCATGAAAGTAGAATATTTATATAAAATATAGTTTTCCAAATTGTCAATCAAAATAAAACAACCTTTTTATATTAAAGGAATAAAATAAAGTTTTGGCAGTTCTTGATGCGGTGCTTTTCACAACTTTAAGCAAATAAAAAATAAAAATATTTATCACATATTATTTTGAGCCTATACTTCTCCTATATAAATAAAATCTATAATAACAATATTTTATAAAGAAATATGTACCTCGCACATATTCGCACTCGACGAGCAAATACAAAATGCGACGTACAATACGCAAAATAAAAATCAAATCCAAAATAAATAAAAAATATGTAATAAAAATTAGGGGGTTTACATCCTACCCAACTTAAAAGAATTTTATCCTCGAAATTAAAAATAAGTGGGGGGGGTGGGTTTGAGAGGATAAAAGGATCTCTCTTTGGGAAACATGAACAAGGCATCTGATGGACAATAAAATAGACAATTTAACAAGTCACGATTTTGATATCGACAAAAATAAGTCAATGATATGGTATTGAACGAGAATCGCTAGCTAAGGTATATAAATCATGATAACACAAAATCGAGTAGATCAAAGTGAATAATTTAGGGACTTAGGAGATATGGTTCATTGAGAAAAAAAAAACAGTGTACTAGTTATCTAGGTTGAGAGCACGATTAAGGCAACGATTGGGATCATTCTAAGGTTTCCAAAGATTAGAAAGTCGCGTTAGTCGGTATGGGTTCGAAGGAAGGACGAGTAGCTTAAGACGAAGATATAGTCATATTGGGTGGTAATGGTCATAAGTGTTAGGATAGCTAGAGGAAATCCAAGTACAAGCGCCTTCGTCCTTTTAAAATAGGTGAAGGGCGAAAGCTATATAGAGTTTGAAAGAAGATAACGTTGAATACGATTATGTGGTTCAAAGGGAATAATTCAAAAGGGAATTATCAAGGCTGTCACGGATGAGACTCTAAAGGCAAGTTTAACTATGTCTCCATCTACGTAGAATAAAAAGCGAACCAAAGTGCACTAGGTTGATTGGACCATCATGCACCGGTTCTGATTAGACAATATGTTAGTGAGCGCGCACCCAATAAAATATGTCATGATCAAACTCGATAAAGAAATAAGCTTGCAAAACTTAGGCTATATTAGCAGCATAAGATAGTCAAAATACCAGCAGGGGATAATGGTAAAAGAAATTAAATAGTCCATGATCCTTTAAAATCTAAGTCTCGTCCAATATTTGGGACTAAACGGTCGTCCTAGTGTTTCCTTGTCTATGGCTTGGTTGGCTAGATGGGTTAGGGTCCTCTAAATTCTAGAATCTAGGTAAACTTATTAATATGGGTCACAAGGACAGAAGGATTGTTAGGTCGTGAGGCATTCTACCCAATGTATAAGAGTTAATCTAGTGGTGTGATTGGATAATGGAACAAGTCTACCTAGTAGGGGTTACCTTCCTAACATCTATCAAGCACGAAGGAAATGATAAGAAATTACGGTAGAAGGGATCAAACAAATGCAAATCAAGGAGTCAAGCGAGATTTCAGAAATGGAATCAAGAAGGAGGTTAAGTATGTGGATGAGATCCTACACTTCTAATCCTATACGCAGGCTTGCTTGGTACGGTAAAGTAACAAAACAAGTTATCTTGACTTACATGGGCCATCACAAAAACATGTAAGGCCCAGTCCTAAAATACAAGGACAAAGTACGTAGACATGCCAGCTGTATACATACGAAGCATACTCCAATATACGGAAACCTCGTATGTATACACACGCTGTAAGTGTAGAAAGCCATGACACTAATCTCATCCACAAGTAAAGAAGAAAAAATTTATAATAACTTATAAATTATTGTTTGCACAAGTCGTTGGGCGGAGACAAATTCACTACCAACAAGAGAAAGAAGTACATAGCAACGAAGGAAGAGTCGAGCGAAGCGAAAGATGATCCAAAAGCGAGCATCATGAAGGTAGATTGTAAACTATGTCCTCGTCTAGAGCATCTGCGAAAATCATAAACACACCTGGATAAATCACCAGGTCCTCAGAGGGACATAATAAGATACAGGAAGAACATGCTAGTATGAATTGTCAGAATAATAATAATAATATGCAAAAGACTCTCCTAGACACAAATATGCAAAAGAGATTCTAACCGTCTATTGTGCAATTTAGAGGACAACTTTTATTGTGCATGGGTGAGATTTAGGCTATAAGTACGTAACTGGCATCCAGTCATACGTATCCGACTGTAATTTCCAAACGTCAGAGGGTATCTGCAAATATATCACGCTATAGTTTCTTTCGAAAACTATAGTTTACTTGTTTGGCTTCCCATATGAACTAGTGACTGTCCTCCCCTAATATTTCCCACACTGACCAAGTAATGTCTATGACCTGCCCAGTTTTGTAACTACTCGAGTCTCTATACCTTATTCATAGCAGTTACGATCTATCCGTCACACGGCTATAGGGATAGCCAGTCAATAAGTCGTGCCCCTAGCAAAATGTCTCAAACCGTGTAGTGTAAGTATCATGGGCAAAGAAGATATAAGGATATTCCACAACAAGAATGTAGTCCACTAAAACTAAGTTAATATGCATAAAATAAAGTAACGACTAATAGAGTCGCTTACACCTAAGTATGGCTTGGACGCGCAGTTTATAAACTAACAAATATAAAACAAAGTAAATAATACTAAAAATAAATAATATGACAGTTAATTAGTAAGATATACTTGCCTGGTGCGTCGCCTGATGTGGTGAGATGATCCAAAAAGTTCTAAAGTATCCAATATCCATGATTGATGGGCAGAGGTCTGATGTCGCAAGAAATTAGGACACACGATTAGTCACGTTCAATGGTGATAGTCGAGGGAATTTTATTTGAAAGAAGGAATTTCTTAATTGAAAGAAAAAAATATAACTTATTAGAAAAGTATTTATAAAGTAGTATAAGAAGCCAATTAAAATATTTATTTAGCATAAAACTATTTAAGTTTAATAGGCCCAAAATATCTATTTTAGATAAATGCGTACTTTCAAATAATTAAAAGTTTGAAATAATTAAAAATTTTAGAAACTGCCAATTTTTATAAAAATATATTTAGAGAACTATAGAATTTTCGTTATAGAATGTCTAAAGACTATATTTTATTTAAAAAATATTTTCGTTAAGAGTTGGATATCCAACCTTTAGTAAGAATATTTTTACATAAAAATACTTGAAATATCAAAAAAATCAGTTTAGGCTAACTCTAAGTTCTATAATATTTTTATGTAGAAAACCATATCTTATTAGTTAAAAAAATAATTTTACAAAAATACTTGAAAATATTTTTTTATATATAATAAATTTGGAAATTACACTTTTATTATCAGAAATATTCTCGATAGATAGTTGGAACACCCTAACAAAATATTTATATAATATAAATATAAATAATAATAGCAATAAAGTTTATAATAATGATCCATATATATACTGTTAACATGGAACTAGTAAAGATAATAATAACAGTAATAATAATTATCTAATAATAATGATAGTAATACTGAAATACTAATAGTAGCATATCTATGTACAATATATATTTACATCTATAATAATAAATAAATATTGTGTTCATATATATAAATCCTACTTAATATTTACTATTATAATAAAACTATGATAAAAATAAGAAGAAAGAAACAGAAGAATGGTGTTAACCCAAAACCCACAATCGAGACACATGTTCTCTTGACCACAAAAGTAAAAATGACAACAAAACAAGAAAAAAAGTAAAAGACTCTGTGTCCCAAAACAAACCAAGAAAAAAAATAAGAAAGAACAAAAGGAAGAAGAAAGAGACAGAGGTCAGAGGGATCTTCGTGAGGGAGAGATCGAAAGAAGGAGGCGGAGAGAAAGAGAGCAGGGAGAAGATGATCGGAAGGGGCGACTTACCAGTGTGGTCGTCGGTGGTCGCGAGCGCGCAGTGGCGAAAGCAGCAGTGTACGAGAAATCAGTGCCGGGAGCGACGCTGTCGAGGGCGGCAGCTCGACTCTCGGTCCTCGACGGAGATGTGTCCAGCACGGCGGCTTGGCTCGTGGAGATGGCGGTGCTGCATCGGAAGGGGGCGGCCGTCGCGATACCCTATCGCCGAAAGCCCCGCAGTGATGGCTTGAGCGGGCGGCGCTTGGGTGATCGAGGACTGGACATGGGCGGAGCACTCACCAGACCGGTGGCGGCTCCGATCAAGGGAGACAACGGGTCGAGGTCCGCCGCGGTTGGCGAATCGAGGCGCACGACGACCGGGGTAAGTTGGGTGATGTTTTGGTGATGGTTTATTTTTTGGGGGGGAGGGTTCTTTGGGTAGGCGGTGGTGATGGTGACGATGTTGAGCTGGTTTCTGTTGCGGCCGGGGATGGCCGTGGTAGGAAGATAGGCTCTAGAGTTGATGGTTGCCGGGTGAGGGGGCCAGGGCTGTGATGTGGGGTCGCCGGTGGAGACAGGTTGGTGGTCGGACTGCTGGTGGTCGGGAGTTCGTCGGTGGTGGTGGCAGCGGGTACTATGACTCATGGTCAGGGGATGTCAACGTTGGTAGTCGCAGGGGAAGGAGTATCGGGGTCGGGCACGGCGAGCTGTAGGAGGCCTGGTTTTATGGGGATGACTGTGGTGGTGGCGTGTTGGTCGTAATAGTGGTGATGATGGTGGTGGTAATGACGATGGAATAATGGTGGCGATGGGGTGGTCTTGGTCCCCGACAAAAATTGGCAGAGGGTGGTTACAGTGATGATAGTGGCAATAGTGATGGCGTGGAGATGGTGGCAGCGGTTGCGGGAGGAGTCCGGGTGGAGATGGATGTTACGACGGTCATACAGCTTGGCTCTATTGAGGGAAGTCAGGAAAGAGACAGGGTGGCGTAGGTGTTCGATAGGGTTAGGTTTAGGTTTCGTATCGTCGTGTCGGGGCCTGTCCGACACGACAGAGAAGGGATTGAGTAGTCCAGGATTGTCGGACGGAACATTCATATTGTATTTGTAATGGTAAAATAAAATAGTGAAAGGAGGTGGAGACACGGACACGATGCACGATGCCTTGGTCAAAAATTTTGGTTTGGTGGAATTTACGGAAAGAGCAAAGGAGCCTCTTCTTATATAGGAGGTGGTGCTCCTGGTTGGATAAAGAATAGAATTGTTTAAACCCCTCAAGATAAATCGTATATAAATTCAAATTAGTTTAAACTCGATCATTATCCAAAATTAAACTAGCTAATCCTATATCTTAAAATAAATCTATTCCTATTTAATTCTCCATAATTTCTTAAACATTAATCAAACAAAATTTAAAATAATGTTTTTGCAAATATTAAATTAATGATAAAAATAATTTCAAAAATCAAAATATATGAATTAAATTCATGAAAGTAGAATATTTATATAAACTATAGTTTTCCAAATTGTCAATCAAAATAAAATAAACTTTTATATTAAAGGAATAAAATTAATTTTTGGCAGTTCTTGATGCAATGCTTTTCACAACTTTAAGCAAATAAAAATATTTATCACATATTATTTTGAACCTATACTTCTCCTATATAAATTAAATCTATAATAACAATATTTTATAATAAAAATATGTACCTCGCACATATTCGTACTCGACGAGCAAATACAAAACTTGACGTACAATACGCAAAATAAAAATCAAATCTAAAATAAATCAATAAAAAATATGTAGTAAAAATTAGGGGGTTTAAAAAGATCCCCTCTTTCTTCCGTCCCTCTCCTTGATTCTCTCTGTTCTTTGTGAATGGAGAAGAATATGTTATTTTGTTATTTAGAAATTGGGTAGTTTAGTTGTTGGGCTTTGAGCCCATTAGAGACTTTATTGATTTAAATAGCTTGGGCTGGGCCTCAGGGCTTGGTATTATTTATATACTATTATATATAAATAGGGTCTTATTTATATTGGACTGGCCTGGTATATATAGACATATATAAAAAAATTAAGTTTTGTTATATAAACACTTTTTGTAGACATATAAATATAGTTTGGTTTACTTTAAATAAGATCGGGTTTTTGGGCTTCTATTCTTTTGAGAAAACAAATGATTTTATTTATATTCATAAAATTTTCCTAAATAGTTTATAAATAATTTTCTAAATAAATACATATTTTATATTCTTAAAAATATAGTTTTTACCAAAAGAATTATATTTGAAAAAAATTGAGTCTTTAGTCCTAAAATGATTTTCTAGAATATTTGAGTATTTTCCTAAAAATATTTTATTACTAATAATAAAATATATTTTTCGATATTATAAATAATTTCTAAAATAGTTATCAATAATATTTTACGCCATTCCTTCAAATCAAAACTTGCACTGTGAATAATCGTATTTTCTATTCCCTCGCAAATCTGGACCTTTTCATGTCGACCCTAGCTAATTGGACTACTCTGGACATCATACCACCCTTACGCAAGATACCTTGTCATTTACCATTTATTTACTTTAGCTTACCATATTGTATGCATTTATTTATCATTTGCTTTCTGTAATATAAAATTGTTCTTCCAAATCATATTTAGATGCAGATTATTATTTAGTCATGTTTTCGTTATTTATTTATTTCTTATGCACATTGACCTAGTGTTAAAAGATTGTACTTTGTTTGTGCTGCATTCATTGGGTTTGACATATGTGTGCCACGAGTCACGATTTGTATATAGATTCAGACTTAATTATCGATTGATCATCGATGCGTACAGGCCGTACAATTGGTGATAACTGTCATTAGATATGCATGTTATAAGACTTGACAGTTATTAAGGATAAACTGTGTCGTAGAAATGAATCATATTTGTGTGTTGTGGAGACAACACGTATATAGTATCATGGGAAAGGAGGGGATAACTATTAGCATAGGGGCTACTATTTAGTTTTACACACACTTATGAGCTGATAGTGACTCAAATGAGCACAACTTACTGCCACCTTTAATTTTTCTCTAGAAGTCATTAGTGACTCAACAGAAATGCTAGTGTGTCGTGCATTTTTATTTTTATCTAGATGCCACTAGTAACTCGGTCGAAACGCTAATGTGTCTTGCATTTACAATTTGATCTTAAGCCCGGCGTGGAACGTTGTCTTCAAAAGAGCATATTTCACATAGAATGGTCATGTGACCTTTATCCGTTTAGGTATACATACTTCTCTGTATGGTTTATGTATTTATGCCTGATCATGGCTTGGAACAATATTTTATTACAAAATAGTGTGCCATCCCTTGTCTTTGTTTGGTTATAGGTGTGGTTTACTACTTCGATGTTAGAATACTGGACCGTATTGTGATCCGAATTATTATTGAGCAATTTATATTCAGTTATATGTTATGTTTTTTGTATTTGGTTACATCCCTCTGAGGACCTAGTGATCTCTAGGTATAGACGATCGACAGTATCCTGAAGAGTACGGATCTCAGACTAGACTCTTCCTTCTTTTCCTTTATGGACCATATGACTTTCTTCTGGTTGGTAGACTTTTTATTGTTATTCTCTATCTCATGTATTCCAATCAATCATTCAGATTCATTTGGTAGTGGATTTATCCCCCCCAATAACTTGGTCAATGACATTTTCATATTTAACGATATGTTTATTCCTTATTTTTTGTGGATGAGAGTTAATGAGCCATGACTATCTATATACTGTATATACAACTTACATATAATTATTAGACGGCTGGCATGTTATATCAAGTAGTCCAACGTATTTTGGGACTGGGACGTTACAGAAGGCTTTTGTTTCAATGTATAAAAGGACATGAATGTATGGAGCGACAGGTACTATTTCATGGTAGCTTATCAAATATTTTTTTGTTATTTCAATAAATGTAACTGCAAGGACATATGTAATGTAAAAATGACCTTGCCTTTCATGGCAAATTACCAATGAAAAGCTATTTTCTTCATATACTATGTCTTCAACTCTTCGTACTGTTTAATTTCAACTTATTATCTCAAAAGAATTATTAAATGTACGTGTTTGCCTTGTACAAGTACAATCTAGACTTGTACGACATCACGCCCCAGCGAGGACGAATAATTCGATGGATCGGGACATGACAGACTAGGCTACCCTTTACCTATTGGTTACTTGTGTTTGTTTCTAAGGGTTGTGATTGGCCATTGGGGAATGGATTGGTGAGGTGGCAGCCTTCCAGTGGCCCTCAATCTCTCTTTCTATTTAATCCCTTCCCAGTGGCCCTCAATCTCTCTTTCTATTTAATCCTTTCTTTTCTCTCTCTTTCTCTTTTTTTTTCCTCCTCCATTTTTTTTCACCATTTCTCTTTTATTTTCTTGCATGGTCTGGACCTAAGAGATTAAATCATGAGTTCTAAGGGAGTGATTTCTGAATCCCCATTGGTGGTGGATTAGAAGTTAGGCTTGGAGCTTGACCAAGGCAAGTACATTTTGCTAGAGTGAATGAAACCATATTTTATTACATTTCCATTATGTATTATGTTTCTTAGTTTTATCCAAAACATGTTTTCCCAAATTATTTTTTTCATGATTTGTATCAATGTATTTGGTTTTGGTTGTGTATCCAAAACATGTTGTCCTACTTATTGACTTCCAAGGCTAGATTTGTGATACTGTAGGGTAAACTCGGTATCAGTTGTGATGCCTAGGCTTTTATCATCAAATATAGTACTAAAAGATGTAGGAGACCCACCCCTAGAATCTAGACTTGTTAAAATTGGAATAGGTGGAATCAAAATATGATTTTGGCCCAAAAATCCTATTCATGAGCTGTGTTTGCACATTTTCTATGGATGCGGTATACCATCAGTATATCGCTGTCAAGAATACTGATGGTATACCGATCCTATGTGGGTTTTTATGAAATAGTTGTTCGTGTTAATGATTTTTTGGCATACAACCAGTATACCAATGCTGGTATACCGCTTTGATACCCATGTTTAGTATTGAACCTAGTTTCGCGTACCAAATTGCGGTACAAGTGTATAGTTCTTCTAGTATATTGTTCTAGTAACTTGTTATTGTATTTTAGTGCTTGCACCTGACTACTAGTCTTGTATATGTGATACCTATTATTCCGCCCAAGTGTTAGCTGATTTAGTGATTGTTAGCCTGTGATCATTGTGTAAGCAAATTGGCCCTAGCATTGCTTTCTGCGATTAGCATAGTGTATTGTGATCGTGTTTCTAACTTGATACTTATGAAAGCTATCCAACCAATGAAGGTTATAGAATGATTTGATTGATCAATTGCCTATTTGTTCCTATTTCATGACATGACTGAAGGCAACTCTAGAGGGGGTGAATAGAGTGTGTGTCACAATTATCGAATAAAAACTAAGGCTAGTTACTAACTAAAAATATAACAAGCAAGTATAGAAATTGTAATGAGTAAGAAGCCATAAACGCTAACAACACGATTTATACTGGTGTCCCTCATGGAGGGCAGTCCAGCCCCAAGTGCTCTTGTCAGGTGTTAATCCACTATTTATGAAATACAACACAAGCTTTGATCCGAAGGTCTTACTGACTTCAAATATTTGAATGGAAATAAACTTGAAAACCAAGTTTTTTATAACTCTAGCAGTATAAACCCCCAAAAATTTTAAATAGTATTTTGACATAATTAAAATATTTATGGTGATTTTTTGGTATTTTTTTCGGATTCTAAATTTCTTATATTAATATTCCAAAAATATTATGTTAATAATTTTGAAATCCTGAAAGATTTATAGTAAAAATATTTATTTTAATTACTAATCTATGCAAAAATATACTTTAAATTATTTAAATAGAGAATGTTATTCAAAATTATTTTAAAAATACTAAATAATAATTTGAATTATTATGATAATAAGTTATTTATTAAATTTGAATTTGTATATTTTAAATTATGTGATAATGATAAATATTGGTTTTAATTATTGGATTGAGATTGGATCAATCTAGTTGGTTTAAATTTATGAAAACCTAATTTTGAAATTATTTGATTAGATTGGCCAAATCTAATATATGATTTATTTGGTTTAAACTCATGAATAGATAGATTCTTAGGATTCTGATCCTTATAAGTTTAGGTATTATATCCACCTTTTTAAGGGGAGCTTCTCCATATTTTCTTCCATCACCATCGTAATAGCCACAAACCCAAACTACAGCATCCAACACCATTAAATTCGTGTCATGCATCGTGTTCGTGTCCATCCCTTTCCTTTAATTATTTTAATTACATTTACATTTACATTTACATCATCCTTGTGCCCGGTATGTCGGACACAATTTTACCAAAAC
>JANAVB010032089.1:0-39260 GCA_029216955.1 Iris pallida
ATATATATATATATATATATATATATTATATATATAATATATATATATATAATAATAGATATCCCCAATGGTCTGCTTTCCCTACCTCCCGAGCGTCAGTTCCCCATCCTTTGGCCGGCCTAGGCCGGCCGCCCCTTACCCACCCCCCTCCCCTCCCCTCCCCCCTCCCCCGCCTCTCCATGCGTCCCCGCCGTCCCACTCCGGTCGTCTCCCCCGATGTCGACCCCCTGGCCCCCTGAGGCGTTGACTTGCTCCGTCAGCTTCTCCCCGCCGCCCTTCAACCCCGCTCCCCTCCTTTTCCCCCTCCGAGTTCCCCTCGCCGCCAGCCGATCCCCCCTCCGCGCAGCCAGGAGCGCCCTCCGGCCTTCCTGCTCCTGCGCCACGGGGTGGCCCCCTCCGCCTCTCGCCGGGTTCGGCCGCCGGCCCCCCCCCATTCACCGCCCCGGATAGCGCTCTAGCGCCTCCGCTCCCTTTCGCAGCTCCCTCTCGTTCCCGCCCTCTCTCCTATTTCGAATCCCCCTTCCCCCCTTGGGAGGTGTAATCCCCAGCCGAGTAGGCCTCGGGCCCCCCGCCTCCTGGCCCCTTGGGAACACCTCCTCTGACGTCCTTCTCGAGGCGTCACTTCTCGAGTGCGCTGCTAGCCCCGAGCGCAATCCTGCCGAGCTCTCTTCCTCTGTTGCGCAGCTCCTGGCGCACGTGAACTCACTCATTTCGCAGCAGCAGTGGGCCGTGCATGCCTTGGGTGGCCCCCTCTCCCTTGCGCAGTCCAACTCCACATCTTCCCCTGGCGCAGTCCAGTCCCCTCTCCTCTGTGCAATCCGTCCCCCCTCTAGTTTTCCTCTTTTCCCCCATCTGTCATTCACCCCCTCCCTCCCTCCTCCCCCATTGCGCGCCCCTCCTCCCCCCCTCCCCTGTGCGCAGTTCTCCTGCCCCCTAGCGCAATCACCCCTCTACCTTTGCGCAGCCCTCTTCCAGCCCACCATGTATCCCCCTCCCCTCGCCAACCCGTTGGCCCTTGCTCAACCCCGACGCTCCCCTTTTCCTTTGCTTCCGCTCTCGCCACCTCACTGTCTCCCGCATCGCCGTCCTCCGTCCCTGCTCTCCCGGAGTCCATCTCCCATCCCGTCTTAGCCGGCCTCGTGCCCCCTCCCGCGGCCCTCCCGGGCTCTCCCTCCTCGATGGAGGCAGCATCGCCGCTCCCCCTTTCTTCCTCCCTGCGACAGCGCGGCTCCCGTCACAGCCCCCCTCGGCGCCCCGCCCCCCATCCATCCTTCCCCTCTCAGGCAGGCCTTCCCTGGCTCCCACCACTTTCTTTCCCCCAGCATCGGGCTCATCCACCCCCAGAGTGGCTCCTCACTCGCCCGTTCCGGCTCCTCGGGACCCTCTTCTCCCGGATCGTCTCAGCCTTCCTATGCCGCCATGCTGCGTCCAGACCTTAACCCCTCGAAGGGCATTATTCTTCCAGACGTCCATCTGCCGGACATTGATTATGCTCAAGAGTCCCCTGTTTCAGTCATCCCCATTTCCGACTTGGAACTGACTTCGCTGTCGGCGGCCTTTCCATACACATTTATTCTGAAATTCTTCGCAGGGCGTCCCAAACTTGCCCGGGTTCAGGAAGCGATTGCCCAGTAGAATCTCTCGTCTGACTATCGAGTGGCCCCCCTCGACCCCAGACACATCCTCCTTCACCTATCTTCGGAATGCGATCACAGGACTGTGTGGTCCAAGGGCACTTACAGGATTGACACCCACCAGATGAAGATAATCAAGTGGTCTCCAGGGTTCAACACCAAAGAAGATTCAGCCACTGTTGCAGCCTGGGTTACCCTCCCTAACCTTTCTCTCATTTTCTTTGTCCCAGCGACGCTTAGACGCATCGCCAACTCCTTCGGGACGTACGTGGCCATGGCGCCTGAGACCAGCAACCTCACCAAAGTCCACTACGCCAAAATCTGTGTTGAACTATATCTCACATCAAAACCACCCAACTTCATCACTATCGAGCTAGGCAACCACACCCACACCCAACAAATCCTCTACGACAACCACATATTATTTTGCAACCACTGCCACTAAGAGGCCACCTTCCTAGGTTTTGCCACCGCCTTCACCCGGAGCTCAAAAAGAAGTCATCCAGGAAAGACAACGACCTTTCAGATGGAAGGTCCCCCAAGTCGCCCATTTTACCTCTTCCAATTCTCACATTCGATTCGAATCCAGCATCAGCGAGCCAGACTCCAGCGATCCTCCGAGCAGAGCCCTGATCCCTTTCATTCCCCAACACATAGCGACCTCGAACCAATTCGCCATTCTCGACTCAGAGGACCCAGAGCCGGGCAGCCCCCCCTGAAGGCTCTAGCCTTCCCGAGCTTCCGCCCCCCTCCCCCAACTCCTCGCGAGCAAAAAAAAGCTATCGTCACAGGCAGAGCTGAGCACCTGCACCCCTCCATCGGCCAGGAGGCAGACTCCATGGCCTCCCCCCAATCAATGCAGCTCACCTACCCCCCAGCGGGAACCCAGTCGAAGACGCACTAGCCTTCCTTGGACCCGACCAAGCGAGGAGAGGTATGCAAGTCCTAGCCGCAGGAGTCCCACTTTAGCAGTTGTTGACTGAGAGAGCGCACGACTCCCTGGCCATACCATCGGAGGATCCTGTAGTAGACTCAGCTGGAGACCTGATAGGCGCCTCCTCAAGTCCGCACGAGCACCACAACAGCAATCCCCCCACAACATCGAATGCGGAAGCGCCGAACTCCCAACGGAGCAAGTCAGGCATAGACAAAACCATCACCATCCTAACCAGATCCGTCGCAAGGCGGAACAAAAAATCCTTCCACAATATCATAAATGCTTAACATCCTATCTTGGAATATTCGAGGTCTGGCAAACAAACCGACATTAAGAAGAATTTCCAGCCTTCGGAAAATTCACAAGATTGACATCTTCATCATCATCGAACCCAAAATCCCCTCCAAATGACTTAAATCTACCCAAATGGCTCTGGGCCTCCCCACAGCGATTGCAGGCAGGCACGATATTCGGATTCTCGGCTCGAAGGACGTTAATCTCAAAATCATCCAGGACTCCCAACAAGCCCTCTCATGCTGGGTCACTCACCCCACTCTCCCGGAGCGTGCCATCCTTTCAGCGGTACACGGTAGCTGTGTCATCGCTGAACGCAAACTCCTTTGGAGCGATCTTCTCGACACCTATCTCCACAACACCAACACCCCCTGGCTTTGCATAGGGGACTTCAACGCCATCACCCGCAGAGAAGAGAAGATCGGAGGTCGCCCCACACCCCTATCAGCCATGCAAGACTTTAACGACTTCATATTCAATGCTCATCTTACTCCTCTCCAGTTCAAAGGCAGCGAATTCACCTGGTGTAATATTCAGGACGGCGATCGCCGTCAATATTCCCGTCTGGACAGAGCCCTCACCAATGCGCGTTGGCACAGCATGAGGATCAGCTCCACCCTGTCCCACCTCAACTCCACAGAATCCGACCACGCCCCTATTCTGGTGGAAATAAAAAACAACACCTACCCACCCAAAAAGAACTTCCAATTCCTCGACTTTTGGACCAACCACCCGCAGTTCTCGAGCATCGTTGCAGAATCATGGAACAGTCAGGATTCCCCCAATCCACTCACTCGAGTTAATAACAAGCTCAAAGCCACCAGGAAAGCCCTTTCCAATTGGAGCAAACAAGCCTTTGGGGACATTTTCCAAGCGATCCGCGTCGCAGAGGACGACGTCACCCGAGCAGAAGCTATATTCTTAACTGACCGATCCCCTGTGGCCAGGAGAGCCCTGAACCTTACCAAGGCTATGCTCAAATTCAGGCTCAAAGTTGAGACTGATTTCTGGAAACAGAAAGCCAGACTGAAATGGGACAACGACGGGGACAAAAACTCTAAATATTTCTACGCCTGCGTCAATGGCAAAAGAAACAAACTATCGATACATCATATATCAGACGAGCACGGCATCATTAGAACAAACCACAAGGGTATCCAAGCGGCGGCCGCCGATTACTATGCCAAATTATTCTCCAAGGAAACGGTCCACAAAGACACATCATTCCTCGACCAAATTTCTACCATTATCAACGACTCCGACAATGCTTTGTTGGAGCGCCCCCTGTCCGAACAGAAAGTGAAAGATGTGGTGTGGGCATTGAACGAGCATAGTGCCCCCGGCCCAGACGGATTTACTGGAGTCTTCTTTCGTACCTGCTGGAAGATTATCAAGCGGGACATCATCGACGCGGCTATTGATTTCCTTGAAGGAGCTCATTACCCCAAAGCTATCTCCAGCGCCAACCTCATCCTTATCCCTAAAAAAGACAACCCCAACTCCTTTCGCGATTTCCGACCTATCAGTCTTTGTACCTTCACCAACAAAATTATATCCAAGATCATTGCTACTAGAATGACAGACATTCTCCCCAAAATCATCTCGGAGGAGCAAAGCTGATTCGTTCGAGGAAGGAACATCCAGGACAACATCATGCTGGCCCAAGAACTTATCATCTGCATGAAGTTTCCTGCTCGAGGGGGCAACATCGCCATCAAAATTGACATGGAAAAAGCCTACGACAGACTTGATTGGCAGTTCATGATCTGGGTCTTCAGAGCTTTCGGATTCTCGGAGAATTGGACCAACACCGTATGGATATCCGTCAGCAACTCATGGTTCGCCACAGTTATCAATGGCCAATCCAAGGGCTTTTTCAAATCCAGCCGCGGTGTCAGACAAGGCGACCCTCTATCATCCACGGTCTTCATCATTGCAGCCGACGCCCTGAGCAGAAACCTCAATAACATGGCCAACAATATCATACTGCCAGTGGATGCCCCACCATCACCCACCTGGCCTTTGCCGATGATTTACTCATCTTCTCTTCTGGGGATGTCGGATCAATGGAGGTGGTTCATAACACCCTGGAGCGGTACTCCAGATGCTCTGGCCAGAAAATCAACCATTCCAAGAGCGTCATCTACGCCCACCACAGCATCAAAATCGAGAACGCTACCAGACTAACCAACCTAACTTTCTTTACGGTGGCACACCCTCCCTTCAACTACCTCGGCTGTCCCCTAGTGTACGGGAAATCCAACGCCAGCATCTTCGAGAACCTTATCACCAAAATCAGGAACAAAATTGAAGGATGGCATAACGCCACCCTATCTCCAGGCGGCAAAATAATCCTCATCAAACATGTGCTCAACTCAGTCCCCATCCATACCTTAGCGGCATGCTCCCCGACCAGGAAGTTCATCGCGTCGATCGAGCAGATATTTTATAAGTTCTTCTGGGGCCACAACAAAAGACAAGACAAACACCACTGGGCCAGCTGGGAAGCCATGGCCACCCCGATTGCGATCGAAGGGCTCGGATTCACTAAACTCAATCACATCGTCAAAGCCTTCTCTACGAAACTGTGGTAGAAATTACGCACGAGCGAAAACCTATGGACCAGGTTTATGAAGGCCAGATACTTCAAACACATCCACCCAGCGTTGGCCAGAGCTAATAGCAGATCCTCAGCGGCTTGGCACCGTATTTTACGGGGCCGCGAATTGGCAGAGCCAGCGATTAGACTTCATCTGGATGACGGTAAGGCTAACCCCTTCCTGGAGAGATGGATCGGTGACAGCCTTATCCCGAACATTTCTGGCTCCACATGCAATAGCAGGATCAAAGACCTGTAGAACCCTACCAATAACGAATGGAATTGGGACCAGATTCGCGAATAGTCCGGCAACAAAACGGTTGACAGCATTCGTCAGCACGAACTTATTATTGGGTCCGACGTGGACGAGCTGAGATGGTCGCTGGAAGCTTCTAGAGTATTCTCAGTACGATCGGCGAGCTCCGCGATCCACGAGAACGGACAGGAACACTTTATTGCGCGATACTGGCATTCTTGCATCCCAAAGAAATGGTCCTTTCTCCTGTGGAGAGTCATAAGAAAGAAATTGCCAACCGATGAGATCCTTACCTCCATCGGTTTTAGCCTGGCGTCTGCTTGTAATTGTTGCGACGAGCGTCAGACGGAGACTATTGACCACATCTTCTGGGAAGGAAGCCTCCCCGACCAAATCTGGAGCATCCTCAACCGCAACTACAACATCACTCCAGGAGACGGGCACTTTAACGATCTTCTGGCCCTCTGGAGAGTTGCGTCCCACGGCCACCAGATCGTAGCAGCGGCCGCTACCTGGGCAATTTGGAAGAATCGCAACAAAGCGAGATACGAGGGTCACCAATACTCTGCTGAACAGCTAATTCGGGAAATTTACCGGCAATGCCGCAAAAGGAGTTCACTGTGCTCCCACAGCCCTCCAGCATTCTGGCAACCATACTTCTGATAGTTTTGGTGGGCGCGGTCGCCCCCCTGTCTATTCTTTTGGTGATTTTCCGGCTTTTTGCCTTGTATACTCATCAGGCTTCGGCATTTTGAGCCTTGATTAATAAAAAGAGGGGGTTTTTCTTTATATATATATATATATTTTTTTTTTTTTTTCTTTATATATATATATATATATATATGTGTGTGTGTGTGTGTGTGTGTGTGTGTGTGTGTGTGTGTGTGTGTGTGTGTGTGTCTATATATACACACACACACACACACACATATATATATATATATATATATATATATATATTATATATATAGGAAGGATCAAGATCCCCACACTTTTTGCATCCCCATACATCTCCCCTATTTGCACAGTTGGATGGTGCTTTAAGTCATTTAATCTTAACCGTTGATTTACCAATGGTTAAGATTAGATGACTTAAAGCACATCCAATGGTTGTGAACATGGGAATGCAAAAATTGTGGGAATGCCTATCCTTCCTCATATATATATATATATATATATATATATATATATATATATATATATATATATATATATTGCATTGAATGAATGGATATATAAGTATATATATGTGTCTGCTATTGGGAGTAACCTAGGGAGTAATGAGTCAGTTTAGGATTGACCCAATGAGCCTAATTTGGTCGAGTTGACTAGCAAGTTGACAAAAGTCAAGTTTGAGTCAAACTTGATCCAAATTGACTCAAACGGACTTAGAATGACTTGATAACTTATGTTTGACCTAAAAATTGGTAGATGGACTAGTTGACTTATAGTTGACCAGGTTTGACCAGAGTTGACCAAGGGTTGACTTTGACCTAGAGGGACCTAGAATCATCTAGAATGCATTGTAGGCTATTCTTATTTCATATTAGACACTTTGTAACCTATGATTGTTCTAAATTAAACTTTGTGACTCCAGTATGGACTCACATTCTCATTAGGCATTCGGAATACCAGGCGAGTATGTTCCCTGATAGTTCTTTCATTTACTTGTTATATATATATATATATATATATATATATATATATATATATATATATATATATATATATATATATATATATAGTATTGAATGAATGGATATATAAGTATATATATGTGTCTGCTATTGGAAGTAACCTAGGGAGTAATAAGTCAGTTTAGGATTGACTCAATGAGCCTAATTTGGTCAAGTTGACTAGCAAGTTGACCAAGTTGACAAAAGTCAACTTTGAGTCAAACTTGATCCAATTGACTCAAACGGACTTAGAATGACTTGATTGTGTTTGACCTAAAAATTGGTAGATGGACTAGTTGACTTATAGTTGACCAGGTTTGACCAGAGTTGACCAAGGGTTGACTTTGACCTAGAGGGACCTAGAATCATCTAGAATGTATTGTAGGCTATTCTTATTTCATATTAGACACTTTGTAACCTATGATTGTTCTAAATAGGACTTTGTGACTCCAGTCTGGACTCATATTCTCATCAGGCATTCGGAATACCAGGCGAGTATGTTCCCTGATCGTTCTTTCATTTACTTGTTAATTTCTATATTTCAGTTTTAGTCAGTTCTATTTGATTTTCGGTTACAAACACGGATTGATATTTCTGGAATTCATGTATATGACACACATACCTACTTGTCTAGTCTTTATTACAAGAACTACTATAAGAATCACCTACAAGCACCTTCATGTTCTGGCTAGATTTATTTTCGATTTACGTGTCGTGTTATGGATTCACTCATACTTGTCTGGCGAGAAAATACTTGAATAGACATGTAAACATTCCTAAATACACGAACCACCTCCCTGTGAATTATACAAAAACGATAGCCATCCCACACTTGGCCAGTATGTGATGTACCGGATTACCCCTAGCTGTTTACATATCGATCTCAGTATTTTAAAACACACTGTGAGTATTGTCAAGAATCTTTACTGGAATCACCACAAGAATCTTACTGGAATTATCACAAGAACCGTTAAAGAATCTCCCTACTTGAATCATTGATGACATATATTGTACCACTGGACTCATATTACATTATTCTAGTTCAACTAGCTTTTATTTACAGTCTTCATTGACATGATATTCTGTTTCATAGCTTTTACTTTTCTTATTTTTTAACTATTGTTTTACATCTTAAACTGTCTCGAACTCCCATGCTTCATCAATATAATTGTCTGTAATTATTTTATAGTCTTTGTTATTTACTTGAATTTACTTGATGAGATGTATTCGTTCCTGTCCCAACTGGACCTGTTGAAAATATTACAGATGTTAGCCCTGAGGATGCATGCCCTACTCACTATGGATCTGGAGAGGGATTAGCTACCTTTGGCCCCGACTCTCAGGAGTGATTGGGAGACTAGTTTAGTAGAATGTTTTAGATTTCTTTCCTAGAACTTGAGTTGTAATAATTTGAGAGTTGACTTATTTTGAGTTGTTTTGAGATACTATCATTTAGTAGTTTTTATTTGTTTTCTTTTAGTTATAGAATTCTGTGTTATCCTATCGTGCTTAGACTGTGATTGAGTTATATCATTTCTATACTTGTCCTCCATTCGGAGTTGAGATTTAAGACAAGTACATTATATAATTGCGTGAGTTGGTTTAGATAGTGACCTAGAACAGCGTTCTACCGTCGATTCTGCGGCGTAGGCTGGGCGTTGTTACACACTTGTACCCTTACACTGGATGCGGGTCTTGACAGTAGGGCAGCTCAATTCAGTTGAAATCCTTCATAGTGTCACGAGCTAGGGTTTTGGCCGTAAAGATATGAAGGCTTCGATGAATGTTGCACACCATGGCTGGGAGTAGAGCTAGCCTGCCTCCGAAGACTAACTTGACAGCATGAAGGATCAGGTTGCGGCTGATTCTTTCAATAGAACTGGAACCCCCCCAGACCACACAGATCCTTTACCATATCATCAGAAACCCAGCCAGGATGGCCTTATTGGACAAGAGTTGGGTATCTTGATAGAAATAACTGAAGGTGTCGGTCTGGCTCCCGAATCTGTCACCGAAAGCTTTGCTCATCTTGGCACTTTGAACCTGAACAACCACCACTTCTTGAGTCTGAGGGCTCCGAGGGACAACCCGGCCCCAGGCCCCAAGGTTGAATAGATAACCGATCTAAGCCTTGGTGTGGAGAAGATTCCCTTTAGAGCTTTCATCCCACTTCTTCGACATTTGCTGACAAGTGCTATGATGACATAGCACTTCCCGGTAAACGGCAAGGAACCCGAGGAACTGCTGCTCTAACTCCCCAAACTCCTCATTTGTGGGAGTATACTCCTCGTAAACTTCGTCTCCCCAGGGAAATTTGGAGACGTCATGCATCTCGTGGAGAGCGAGCCCCATCTCCCCAACAGGCGTAAAAAAGGTTCCCGTACGACGGTTGTACATCTCGAGGAGTGCTATGAACAACCTTGTGTTCACAGAAAGACCGTAGCAGGTGCCCCTTATGGCATAGTAGAGGCCGAACTGCTGTACAGTATCCTGATACACCGTCAGAATCCAGGATGTCAAGTTGACTCACGGAGGGGAACGATGCATCCAATTCAGCGGAGATAGTCTGCCCATGGGATATGACCCTTTGTGAGCAATCTGGTTCAAGAAGGTGTCAGCTTCAGAGAACCGATTTTTGCGTCTCATCTGATTTATGAAACTGTCGGGGGCTAGTCCGACAACGGAATAACTAACTAACTCCTTGGTCGCGACCGCCGACCGCGCTCGTCTATTATAATGGATATTGCCTATGAAGACTCCCTACCAGTCCTGAGTTATGGGATCCATCATTTGTCTTTCGATAGGCACCATGTTAAAACCTGATAGGGGAAAATGATATTCCATCTGAGGAAGGTGAACCGCCACTCCGTTGGAAAAAAAAATCCCAGCTCTCAGATATCTCCAATATGCTTGGGTTCGAGATAGCTAGAGCATCTTCGAATAAGAATACAGGCTTTAGATGAGTGTCCTCTAGTCTCCCGGAATTCGTCATGCTGAGTAGGTAGAAGAATGATCGGCCCCTGATCTCCCTTAACCTGGCCTCAGGTTGACCTCGGGTAATCTGAGTCGATACGCATTCGACTATATGGTCAAATCTCACACCCAAAGCAGACTGAGCATTCCCTATCAAGAGCTCCCCTGATGGAGTTGTAGGCAAGTTCACTGCAAGGGTCAAAGAAGAAATATAGTTAGAGAAAAACAAAGTTTATTCTTCAGCTATGCGGCCTAGTCAAACAGAACCTATATGGCCTAGTTGTGAGGAGCACAGGCGGATCAAATCAAATAAGGCATATGCGACCCAGTCAGGCAGAGTTTATGTGATCCAATTGTGAGGGGTGCGCATACGGCTTAAAAGCATGAGATGCATATGTGGCCTAGTGTGGAGCTTATGCGGTTCAGTTATGTGACGTGCATGCGGCTCAGTCGTGAGGCACTTATGCGGTTCCGTTATGTAATGCTCATGCGGCTCGGTCATGAGACACTTATGCGGTTCAGTTATGTAATGTTCATGTAGCTCAGTCATGTGGCATCCATGCGGTTCAGTTATGTGGCGCTCATACGGCTCGGTCAGGAGACATCCATGCGGTTCAGTTATGTGGCGCTCATGCACCTCTGTCATGAGGCATCCTTACGGTTCAGTGACGCTTATGCGGCTCAGTCCATGCGGCCCCATCATACAAAATACATACGGTCCAGTGAGATAGGACACACCGATTATGCCAAACACGGAGGCGATACATGACAGGCCTGCGCATAAAGCATACGACATGGCCATTTAAATTTAAGTCATCAATCTTCCACCATCCTTACCCTTATTGGGGGGCTGCACGTTGGGATGAACGGGAGGAGAGTCCGTAGCTCTCGACAGAGAGACGAGTCCCTTCCCTTTGGTCGTAGCGCCGGTCGACTTAGAAACTTTTGGAGCTATGGCTGACTGGAGTAGAAAGGACGACGAAGATGATAAAGCCGAAGCAGAAGAAGTTGAAAGAAAAGATAGAAGCTCTCTTCCCGCAGTATGGCCCATATTTATAGGTTTTCAAAAGAGCGTAAACCGATAGACGCCGCTCCGATTCTCGTACTAAGAGAAAATGATGAGTCTTAGGATTTTATCCCTTGTAACCAAAAAGGAGGCCCCAAATCTAAAATCGAATCAGAGCATTAAATACAGCAGTGGCAGCTGGACAGCCTGGATGGGATCTCCCTGCGGCTCGAAATTCCTATGCGGCTCGAAGTCTCCCCATGGCTCGAAGCCTTCCTGCGGCTTGACATATCTCCATGCTTCTTATTTAAAGTATTCCAAATTTATAATTTAAAAACTTTGAAGAGGGGTGTGTAGAAGCATGGAAAAGATGGGACTCATGCGGATCACATTACAGAAAAAAGCTGACCGCATGATTGCTCTGGGCCAAGTTAAATTGGTCCGCAGAAGGAAGAGCCGCATGACAAACTCTGCGGTCCAAAAATGCCACAAAATCCATGCGGCCCATTATTGCCTTCTCAAACAGATTGATTATGTTAAAATGCGACCAAACTGATTCGAGCCACAGAAGTAAGAGATACTTATGCGGCCAAGCTAATCAGCTGTAGGAGCCCCTCTGACAAAGCTGACACCTTTGACAAAGCTGACAACTCTGACACTTTCTGACAAAAAGATGAAGATAAGACGTGACCTTTCGAAAAAGACAAAGAAGTGTCATGTCACCAGACATAGGGCCCACGTGCCTGAGAGTTCATGCGGTCTGAGGCATGGTCCACAGAGGGTGTCATGCGGCCAGGAGGACTGCGACCAGAGCCGCATAAGCCTTATGCGGCCCATAATACAGGATCTATGCGGCCCAAAAGTCTCTAAACTTCATGCGGACTGGTGGCACTGCTGGTGGGATATGTGGCTAAGGAAGACTGCGACCTAAGCTGCATGAGTCTTATGCGGCCCAGCATGGCCGAGCATTAAAAGACAAAGATGCAGTCTAAAATGCCCCAAGCTCTATGCGGCCCTTCATTTACTGTCTCAGGGCACGTGGCAAGTTGACCAAGTCTCAACCACCCAGATTTGCTGCAACAAGGAAATCTCAACAAACCACCAGCTGGCAGCCAAAGACCGAGTCTTCGTGTGCTATTACAGTCACGTGGCCACGTGGCCATCCATGCCGCCCAAAATATGCTTCATCTCGAAACCATTATAAATAACAGGGTACCATACCCATGCAAAAGGCTGGCAATTTGCTCAAGAGCAAAGATCGTGTCTGATAGTGCAGGAGTAAGGCAGAGTTCCTACACTTCTCCCGAGCCTCCACCGTCGCCTCCCAAAATCAAAACTAAATTGTACTTAGATTGTTTCCTAGGATTTATTTCTAGGCTTTCTGTTGTACTTTCAAAGTTTGCAATCAAAACTAGTTCCTCTGTAGTTCTTGTTTGATAATCAATGGCAAACAGTAGCGTTGGACCTGATACAACCTCCAGGTGCACCTTCATTGTCACTGACTCCACCGACGTTACTGCTTTCTTTATCGACACCGACTCTACCGACGTTACAGTTTTCATCGACGTTGGTTTCGATTTCACGAGAGCAGTATGAGTTATTCTTATCCCTGATGCACGACGGTACCCCTCCTCGTCCAAATCTACAGTTGTCCTAGTTAGGACTATTTATTGATTGTTTGTCTGTAGAGCGGTTGTTTGTGTGTAGACCCATGATATTGGGTTTGAATATTATACATTTGTTGAGGCTTTGAAGCTTTATTGGTTACTTGTGTGTAGACTTATTTGCGTGGATATTTATTTATTGCATTGATCTGTATACGACCAGATTTTATTCAGACTGGATTTGTATTTCTAATGTGCCATTTTCTTTATATTTTATTTTATTATTTATTTTAAATGTTTGTGAATTTACCGATGTTGAGTGTTCCACTGAAGGGGTCGACGAACCTAGGGAATTCAACGGAGGGTTGCTCCGGGTCTATTCATATTAATTAATATTTATTAAACTGCAGGAAAACCATTCAGCTTTCTGATTTTTTATTATTTTACTTCAAATTTAGCGACGTTTAGCGACACGAAGGGGAGTCGCTAAGCGTCGCTAAATGTCGCTCAGTGTCACTAATATCCTATAGTTCAACGACGCTTAGCGACTGTTACGCGTCGCTAAACATTGCCACATGTCACTAAACGTCGCTGACTTCCTACAGATCAGCGACGCTTAGTAACACATGTATGTGTCATTGTTGGTCGCTGGACGTTGCCAAAACATCGCTAAAACCTGCAAGTTTTACCGACTATTGGCGACAAAAGTTTCGTCGCTAATTCCGTGACATGAAGTTGCTTAAAGTTGCTGAATTTGCGACGTCATTACGTCGCTGACAAACGTCGCTATTGCGATGTTTATGTGCTTAGCGACTTGATGTAACGCGACAACACACAAACGTCGCCAATTTTGTTGCTGATTTAGATTAACCACATTTTTATAGGTTTACTGACGTCTTTTGGCATCGCTAATAGGTGTTATTTTGGTAGCTTATATAGTGCTGCCCCGGAACAAGGACGTGAAACCTATTATCTTCGACAAAGTCGAGCGTTATCAAGACCTCTCGTCAGTCGAACCAGAATCTGATACCGGTAAAATGCAAGTATATCAGTACACCAATCAAGAAAAGTACCTCATCCAAAAGATGGATTATGACTTGAAAGGCAGCAAAGGCCTGAACTATGACAAAGGCCGACGCCTTCCCTTACGACTCGCGGTCCCAAAAGGGAACCACAGGATTATTATTAACGCACTCGATGGGGGGGGGGTAGGCTATGTTAAGCCACCGACAACCCCATAGAGTTCAGAAACTGAAGAGGTTATACACATTCACTCATCTGAAGCTTCAACTTAGGACTCTGATACCAGCATCGGTCCAATCTTCACAAAAGTGTTGTCAGTCAGCATGACGTTCGTGCATCTTTCGAAAGAAGAAGAGGACGACGATACATTGGATTTCTTCGAAGAGGAACCATGGGCTCAATGCTTAGGTGCACAGTTGGAATCTTGTTTCGAACAATGGGAACTTCCCACCGAAGATGAAGTCGAGCAAATCGACTTAGGGGATAAATCCTCGCCCAAACCCATCTTTACCAGCAAAAGCTTGATAGGGGAAGATCGTGAATCCTTGATTTAACCTGCCAAGGAATACATTGACGTCTTCGTCTGTAGCTATGAAGACATATCAGGTCTAGACCCGCAAATTGTAATGCATAAGCTTAACATCTTATCCAATGCTAAGCCTGTTAAGCAGCAACAGCGACGCTTTCGTCCTAATATCATGGACGTCATCAAGAAAGAAGTAGACAGACTCATAGAAAGTGGGTTTGTTCGCGAAGAGCAACATTTGGACTGGGTGGTCAACATCGTTCCCGTTACTAAGAAGAATGGAAAGATCCGAGTCTACATCGACTTCAGGGACCTTAACTCCGCTTGCCCAAAAGATGAGTTTTCCCTTCAAATCATCGATGTGATAGAAAATACTTATGGCTTTGAACGCATGTCCTTCATGGACGGATATTCGAGCTACAACCATATCAAGATGTCCCGGATGACGAGAAGCGTATGTCGTTCAGGACTCCAAAGGGGGTTTTCTGCTACACAGTAATGGCCTTTGGCTTGAAGAATGCAGGTGTGACATACCAGCAAGCTATGAGCACTATCTTCTGCAAGCATCTTTGTCAAACAGTTGAATGTTATGTTTACGACATCGCTGTCAAAAGTCATCTACGACGTGACCACTTGCAAGATTTGAGGATAGTCTTCGATCTCATGCGAGAACATCAACTCAAGGTGAACCCAGCTAAATCTTTCCTAGGTGTTTCTAGAAGCAAATTCTTGGGTTTCATCATCACTGTGAAGGGTATCCATGTTGACCCAGAGAAGACCAATGCCATCCTTGACATAAGTCCTCCGAAGAACTTAAGAGAACTTTGGGGCCTACAAGGTCGTCTTGCATACATCCGAAGGTTTATGGAAAATATTTTCGGACGATGCCAACCCTTTTCCAAACTCTTGAAGAAGGGAGTCTTTTACATCTAGATGGAAGAGTCTCAGAAGAAGTTTAATGACATCAAGGCCTATCTCACAAATCCTCCAGTCCTGGTGGCACCGGTGGCAGGCAAACCCTTCCTACTTTACGTCCATGCAATGGATCATTACTTCAGTGCTCTACTAGCTCAGAATAATGATACAGACTACGAGCAAGCTATCTACTTCCTAAGCAGGACAATGATCGAGGTCGAACACAGGTACAACCCTGTCGAAAAAGAATGTCTAGCTCTAGTATTTGCCATTTAGAAGACTCGTCATTATGTATCAGGTCAGACGATCCATGTCATCTTCCAAGTCAATCCACTCAAGGTCCTCATGACGAAGTCAGGAGAATTAAACTCTTGGTTAGCTACATGGACAATACTATTGACACCGTACAATATGGTATTCGCTCCACAAAAAGTTATCAAGGGTCAAGCGCTGGCCGATTTCTTAGCTGCACATCCAATCCCAGAGTCATCCAAACTCTATGAGGATATTCCAGATGAAGTGCTGGAATACAATGTTGCTGAAGAAAACTTTGTCTGGCAGATGTTCTTCAACGACACCTCAAGAACAGGTGCCAAGGGTCAGATCATTATAGGAGTAGGGGTAGTCTTGATCTCTCTAGACAAGCTAGTCATCCAGTGTGCCTATTCCTTCACAGAGCCATGCTCTAAGAATATGCTGGAGTACAATGCCCTCATTATGGGGCTCCAGTTAGTAAGACAACTGGGGGTAGAATACCCCGCTTCCTATGGCAATCGAAACTCATTGTCAATTAGGTCCGGGGGCAATATGAGGTTCGCCACGAGGACCTGATCCTTTATCATAAAGCAACTTTGGACAATATTTCAACCTTCACCGAGTTCTTCATAGAGCATGTACCTCCGTTACAAAATCTGGAGGCGAATGCTCTGGCTGGCCTTGTTGCCTCAATGACGGCACCTCTCAAAATTTAACACTTTGTTATGGTGATTGGCTAGGATCTGGTGTGTCCCGAAAACAACCTGTGCATGTGTCTGAACCATACCATGCTTGTAGACGTCGGTACCGACATCAGAGACTAGTAGATCAAAGACTGGCGGTTTCCATTCATAGATTTCGTAGCCTATGGAATCCTCCTAGACGATCCGAAGGAAGTCGTGTCTGTCAAAAGGCGTTCTCTCCGATTCTACTATCACACAGCTACTAAAATGCTGTATCGTCGTTCTTACAATGGGCTTCTCCTTTGATGTTTATCAAATAAAGAGGCAGCCAAAGCTCTTCGGGAGGCTCATGACGGCACCTGTGGAGCTCATCAACCCAGCCCTATGCTACAGGACCGACTCCGACGTATGGACTATTACTGGCCTACTATGATGGCAAATGCGATTGAGTACGCCAAAAAGTATCGTGTCTGCCAGCTACATGCTGACTTCATCCATCGACTCTCGAAGTTTCTACACCAAATGGTTTCTTCCTGGCCATTTGAAGCCTGGGGTATGGATATAGTTGGACCTATTACCGCTCTATCATGTAGAGGACATCGCTTCATTTTAGCAATCACCGATTACTTCTCTAAATGGGCGAAAGAAGTACCTTAGTCAGATGTGAAGAGCTCGAAGGTGATCAACTTCATCAAACATCACGTCATCTACCATTTCAGGATACCCCGGAGGATCATCCATGACAACGGTCCATATTTCTTAAGTCATGCATTCAACAGGTTCTGTGATAAGAATCACATTCAGAACGTGGCATCCACTGCTTACAATCCAGCAGCAAATGGATTTACTGAAGCTTTCAATAAAACAATCGTCAAACTACTCAAAGAAGTCATGTCATCTAATAAATGCGACTATGATAAAAAGTTGGGCGAATGCCTTTGGGCTTATCGTACAATGGTACAGACTCCGATAGGCAATACACCGTTATCCATGGTCTACAGGAGTGAAGCAGTGCTGCCTCTTGAAATCCAGATATGCTTACTACGAGTTGCCATTACGAACTAGCTGACAGAGGAAGACAATCAACGTCGCCGGTTACAAGAGTTGGAGGCGTTGGACGAAAAATGCCTCTTGGCTCAACAATGAATCGAGCTCTATCAGGCTCATATTTCACAGGCTTTCGACAAAAAGGCTAAACAAAGGACTTTCCAAGTAGGTGATCTTGTCATATCAGTCAGAAGGATAATGGTGATGACTAATAAGACACCAGGAAAGTCTGAACCCAAATAGGAAGGTCCTTTCATCATTGAGACAATGTAATCTAACGGGGCCTACCGACTCACAAAACCTAACGGAAACTTTTTCATGATGCCAATCAATGGCAAGTTCCTAAAGAAGTACTATTCTTGATATCCATAAATATGTACTTCCATAACCCTAGCAAGAAAAATCTATGAATTTTACCATCAAATTTATACCCTTTGTCTGAAACCTAACTGTTTCGGGACATTCTCTTATCAATCTCCAGTATAAAACATCCATGTCCATATCACCTCTGAGTTGTTTCTTACACCCTCACAACCCCCGTGTTGCTACACCCTGCCTATAGAACATCCACTTTCATATCACCTCTGACTTGTTCTTTGCATCCCCACAGAGTCTCTTCTTACCACATCTATATCACCTCTGAATGAGAAAACTCTATCACCAACCCCATGTTTACGATGTCCATATTACCTCTGAGTAAACATGTTGGTTCCCTCTCTCAACATATCATCTGTACCTAAAAACAAATGTGCGCCAATGATGATTAAGTCCACAAAACCATACGTTCATGAGAAATAAGCAAGAAAAAAGTTCTTTATTTCTTTCTTCTCAAAAGGAAGAAAATGAGGCAACATTGCAAAAAAAAAACAACTATGACACAAACAACAAAATCAAATAAAAAATACAAAAGGAGAACAACTTCAAGGGTCAACAGACATCTCGTTGATACAATGCTTAAAAGCTTCGGCCCTGGTTTCGACAATCGCCAATACCCGATATTCAGCTTCACGACACATCGCTTCCTTATCCTCGGAGGCGATATCGGCCGCTCTCTTGACATCCAACTCCTTCCGCCAATAGAACAAGTCGGCCACATGGCAAGTAGACTTTGTTGCTTCCTCCTTAAGAGTGATATAGGCGGTCTGTGCTCGTTCAGAGTCTACCAGGAGCTGGGTTTGCTGCTCCTGAAGCATGCAAATTTTAGATCAACTTTCACCAGGTGGACATCCAGAGATGCCCGTAGATCAGCCTTTACTTCCATAGCTGAGGTTAGCTCTTGTTCTTTGGCCTCATCATCGGCCAGTTTCTGTTCCCAGACAGCCATGGTGGCCAAGTAGGCTGACTCAGACTCAGCCGCTAACTTGTCCTGCTCCTCTTATATTAAAACAGAAAGATTATTCTGCTGGATGTTCTGGAGCTCAGTAAGATGACGGTCGAGCTCTGCAATAGAAGCATCCAGAATCTCAGCTATATGATAATGACTCTGGTAAGATCGAATCAACCTGATATACGGGATTAATATTGCCTTGGCTGTCGTAAAGCTTCCGTCTTTCTCCAGCATCTTGTATACAACCTCGATAATGTACTTCACATATTCGTTTGCATCAGCCAATACTTGAGGCGCCATAGGAGGAGCCATCAGAATTCCTATATGAGCAGGAAGGATGGCTAAACTCGTAGATGGCACAATATCTTGGTGCGGTAAAGCAGTCGCCACCCCGCTCATCTAACCTCCTATCACCACGTGTAACTCCACCTTCCATGTTTCTTTAAATTTTGTTTTCTTAAAAGTTTTCTAAAGAGAATAACAAGTTTTTCTCTTCTCTTAAAACTGATTATGATTTATAATTAGCTTATAGTTAATTGCTGAATTATTTTGGAGGGAAGTTTGGAAGAGGTGAATTTGAATTTTAAGTTATTGTTGTAACAACCAAGAGTGGACCCCACTCTTATAACAAATCCTAACTGAATTCTTCTTTCTCATTGTAAATTTGAAAAAGAAAGGGGGATAAGTGCATATATGCTGGAAGCGGGAGGGCTTTTTTGCAAAAGTTTTATTCTTTCTTATTTAGCTCTCTGTTGGAGAGAGAGAGAGAATAGTATACTCATTTTTCCACCACTCGTTTTCCAAGCTCCTCTCCCAAATCCCTCCGACTAGCTTTCAGCCCTAACCCTAATTTTCCGGCGGAGCTCAGAAGCGACGGCGACGTGACTGAGGATGGCGACTCCGGCGAGCTTCCCATCGATCCTTGACTGAGCTTCCGGCAACGACTACTTCAGATCCGGCGACGACGAGCTCTTTCGACCCGACTTCCTTGGCGGTGCTCGGTAAGGCCTGTCCTAATTTCCTTCCTAGATTTCTAGGGTTCCGTTGATCTCAGAATTTTGAGGTCAACATTATAGATCGAGCTCACCTGCTCCCTTTCCGGCTGAGACTACGATGGCGATGACTGGAGCGACGGTGGCGGCGAGTTCCGAAGTCTGAATCGATCATCCACGGCGGCGCAGCTTCTTCCCCGTGTTCGAGACCTTTCGATCTAGGGATTTATCATTTGGTGAGTTCTCGGACCAGTTTCTTCTTCCTCCATTCAAATTTTGAATTGACTGCTAGTTTTGATCTGGAATTAAATCGATCCGCTCGATCTAGGAATTGATCGAGTCATCCGACAAATTTTGTCTCAACAGAACCCTACCGGATCTTTGGGATTGGTTCGAACAAACCCTGTGGTGAGTTCTTCTCGTCCCGATCTTGTTCTGGAATACATTTGTAGGTCGGTTAAATTATGGTGTAATGGTGTGACCCCTTATTTTGTTGTGTGAAGAGTACTGCTCATAGCCGGATCGTAGTGAGAACTGGTGTTTGTTCAGTGTTCTAATACACTACAGGTAATTCCTCCTTCCAATCTCCTTCTATTTTTGAATCGGTTTGGTCTTCAATTTGAGTAGAATCCTTTTGTTGTTGTGTTTGATTATTATGCTTTGGGGATACTGGGGCGCAACCGAGACTTCGTGCCATTTGTATTGAGTTTTCTGTGACCAACCTTGAGTAGTTCAGCTTGGTTCATGCTGTGTCCGGGTTAGAACGTGTCTGAGTTCGTTCCTTTGGCGGGGTTCGTGTTCAAGTTTGTGCAGATCGTGTTGCGTTCGCGTGAACCTACCAGCTTGCTTACTGTGGTGTGCGTAGTTCGGTTTTGTGCAGTAATGCTTTGAGATGGGTTGCTATAGACTCTCTATTTTGCTTTCAATTTGGTTGTATTTTATTAGATGGGTGCTGGTGGGGATTTGAGTAGCTTTCGAATACATGGAAATGTTGTTCCTCTTCCAGTCCAAAGACTGGTCCGAATTCCTTTCAGTTGTGTAAATCATATTTTAGTTCATTGCTTCTTTTTGGACTTGTTGGTTAAGGATGAATTCTGGGGTATGTTTCCATGGTTGAGTTCTGTTTGGCTGAGATGTCAAAAGTTTGACTTTAGATAATAGTTGGGTTGTGCTATAGTCTGAGCCAATTTTAGAGTTTGGGTGCTGATATTTTAGCTTGGTAAATTTAACCATGCTGTGGAATGTAGCAATTGTGGCTACAGTTTGATTGGGAATGAATGTTAGCTAGTACTTGGGTATAATATTTTATTCACATTTGAGTTATGAACAATAGTAGTATAGCTTGATTTTGGACTTGTTGGCTTAAGCCCAGGCCCAAAAACAAGTATTGATAATTGCCCCAATACCATTTTTCTATAAATGGCAGTAAAATGGATAGTTGGGGTAGCTCTGTTTAATGGAATTTATACTTGGAAGAATGTAGGATTTTCGTAAAGTTGGAAACCTTTGTTATGGTTTAGCCCAAGTAACTTTGGTAATTTTATATATTGCATTTTATGTTCTTTAAAATGAAGAAACTCTATAATAAACTATTTTTATATATATTAAACCATACTTCTTTAAAGTCAGTTGGATCATTTTTATATATATAATTTAGAAAAACAAAGTTTAAAATTGATAAGTTGGATTTCTAAAATATGGCATAGGAAACTATGGGAGTATGAGTAGAAATAAACATAGAACTTATCTTAACCAACTTGTAATCATTATTATATACAGGAGGACGTCCAGTTTCTTGGTTACTTGTACTTCTTGGAGCAAGGCAAGTACACTCTATGGTTTTGATCAGTGCATTTCCCTTATTCTTTATTGCTGACACACTGCGACACGTTCATGATCTTATCTGTCATGTTCTTTCATGTTCTTACTTGAATCTTGGGGTGGGGAAATACTCTAGATATGTGACCAAACCCGGATACTTATTCATGATCTTTAGCTTAGGCCTCGCACAGTGCACGCGGGTCCTAAGCCGTACCTACATGATCTTTCAGGATCTTTTCATGTTCTTTCATGATCTTACCCAAGCCGGTCACATATCATAGAAGTATTTTAAATTTATAACACACATGTTCAAGATCTTACTTGTTCTTTCATGATCTTACTTGTATCTTGATTTTAGTCGTGATCTTTCCTGCATCTTTACATAGTCATGATCTTTCATGTATCTTTATAGCAGTAGTTCATGATCTTCCTGTTTTTTACATATCATGTTCTTCTTGTTCTTTCAGCATTTACTTTCCATATCATGATGTTATTGTTCATTACCTAGAACTGTACTTTGCTCCGCTCTTGAATAGGATATGTTGCAGGTATGCTTGCAGGACATTGATCTACTCTATGGGCCAGAGCCCAGGATTTAGCTGAGCAGGATGAGGCTTAGCTTGAGGTTTCAGGTTTAGACTCTTAGCTTTACTTTTAGATATTGACTCTAGAGTTCATAGCACTTTTCATTCCTGTTGATTCTGGTACATTATGATATATGGATCTGTGGATTATGGTGATCATTCTGGGATACGCTTTTAGATGCTGTGATTCTATACTTTCATGTTTATCTGGTTAGTTTTCCCTAGCTTGGTACAGCTTACTTCGTCGTGTCTAACGACGAAGGCTGGGCGTGTCCGACTCGTGTCCGATTATTCGGGAGCGGATCGTGACACCACGTCTTTAGGATTTGGGTCCCCTTGAGGGGACTTTGACCTAGGAGTCTTAACATTTGCAGTCTTTGTCTGACCGACAACAACATCATGGCCAGAAACCATCGTAGTCGAGTCTCTCGAAGGACCCATCACAATCCCCCAAGTGGGTTGGATAGAAGGGGATTTTTCCACCATAGGGCCCTTATCCTTATCGAGATCTACTCCAGAGGGTCCACCAATATCAAGGCCCACCGCAACGGGCTCAGAAATAACACTTGTGGTTGGGGCAGGCTCCTCCACTCTACCTCCTGATCAAGGATCAGGTGTGGCTCTGGGAGGCAGAATGGCTACTCCCATCTCACTTTCCACTGGGACAGGAGTAGGGCTTGGCAAGCAAGTCATTTCCACCGCCTCAACCTCCATCGTCGGGATAAGAGTGGGGCTCGACAATGAAGTCATCTCAACCTCCGCCACCTGAACAGCTGTAGGATCTGATTATGAAATCAGTTCCTCCCTATCAGGATCAGGGGAGAGCTCAGCCGCCATCACCCCAGTTTGCTCCTCTCCGTCCATTGTAGAGTCCTCCTTTACGTTCTCAACATCGTCATCTGGGACATCTTTCGAGGAAGACAAGTCCTAATCAATCTCTTCCGCCAGAGGATCTTGTATCATCGCCTCCTCCTAGGTCTCAGCAACAATCTTCTCACTTATGCCCGTGACCGATTTCCTTACTGCCCACGAAGTACCTACATGATCTTCCCGAATGGTCAATGAGGATTGATCGACGTTTTCGGATGCCAACACATCAACAGAGTCATCCTCAGTATAGTCAAAGGTGGTAGGGATTTCCATGTGAACAACAACATCCGGGTCCTCCTCCACTGGAGACTTTACAATGGGAGGGATACGCTCTTCGGGAGAGCTGGCAACTTCTTTCTTGAAAAGTTTGCCCGAACCTTGCTTCGAGGTCCGTGATTTCTTCTTTGCCACTTCCTACAAAACAAAAACCTGTGGATATACATAAGAAAGGAGAGATCAGGCTAAATTCTTAAGAGTTGATGTTGACCCACTTGCCATCACGGGGGCAGGTTCTATTGACCCCCCTGCGGTTAGAACTATGGTGGCCCCTGACTTTGCCGCCAACACTTTCTTGTGTCACTTGGGCACAGATGGACCCACGTCCGTTGAAGCTCTCCTCTTCAATTGAGTCACATCAGATTCCTTTCACGAGCCCTCCGCTCGTACTACCGGGGCTGCTGTTAGAACCACAACTTCTGACGGGTGATACGCCTGGGCTTTCGCGAGTATGGCTTCAGACGCCTCTAGCTGAGTCCCGACGATGAACCTAGTCTCCCTATCGCATCCAGGAGATATCGTGTTCATCAAACGATAGAGCTTGACGGCTGAAAACAAAATGCGCGGCCGAAGATTCTGAAGGGGTACTGTGAACTGCACTCCCGTACACCCAAAATTATAGTACTGCCAACCGCAGGCTCCATCCAATAAGCTTCCAATAAATCCCAAGCAAGTACTTGGGTTCCTCAACATCAGTTAAGTGTCACCAAATTGGCTGACAAAACGGCTTGATAGATAAGGCTCCAAGAAGCAATGATTCATGTTTAGATATCCCAAATGTGAGGGTCGGATGCTTTGTAGCCAGCGGAACCCCCGCACTGGTAAGGAAATAGCATCCACGTTTGAATCCTCCAACTCTTCATCTGCTTCAATGCCTGAAAAGAATGGGCCAACTTTAGAGATGTCCTACCCTTGAAGCTGGGACAAGATCTTCCTAAAATAGGGATGTTGGTATGCAACCATCTCCTTCTACGGTAGCTGCAGATAAAGGCATTACTAGCAACATGCCCCTCCTCCATGCCAGGGCTTATTATATTGGGGTGATGTAATATCAACCATCCCAGCAGATAGTGATAAGGCAGCTCCTCTCGAGGAAAGTTCCCACTCCTTTTGAGGCGATGACATCTACCGCAAATTCTCTTAAACCCCGCATTAGGTTGCACACCATCACAGGAAGTAAAGATAAAGGACGGCCAAAAATCAGCTTCACCATAGGCGGGATGAGATTTCTGGTCACCCTCTCCACAGAACTGGATCCACCGGGAAACACGTAGTCTTGGAGCCATATCATCAGGTAGGCAACCAGTACAGCCTTCGGTGACATTTTATGTGCATAATTCCAGAAGCAGCTATAGATGTTGTCGGCCAATTCCCTGTTCTCGTCCTTATGCAGATTGCATTCGCCAAGCTTTTTCATCTCGGTGATTACCTTCGAATGTGTGAGAACCTAGAGAGTAGTAAAGTGAACCTTCGACGGATCGCTTTCGTCTTGAGTAAAGACAATATTTTCAAGCAGTCACGTGAGGTTGCGCTTTAGTCTTATCTTTCTACTGATTCAGATAATGATGGCTCACCACTTCTTTGAAAATCGCCATTATTTTCGTGTCCTTCTCTTCTAAGGTGGAGAGCTCTCCATTCGTCGGGAAGTACTCTTCATACGGCATAGTCCTCCAAGGGAGCTTCGAGACCTCATATATCTCATGAAGTACCAATCCTAACTCCCCTATGGGTGTATAGGAAGTCCTAGTATAGGAATTGTATAACTCCATGAGGGCCAAAAACATGGGCCAGTTTATATCTGTGCTAGTCTGGGTAGCTCGGATAGCAGAAGTCAGACCAATCTCCCTGAGTTTGTTCTTGTACTTCTCCAAGATCTAAAGTGCCAGGTCATCCCCCTTTGGCACATAGTGACACCAACCTTCGACACGAAAATCTGCTTTCAGGTATGAAATCTTAGCTGCCAACATATTGTTGACGAAGGTTAAGGCACTGTAAGTAAAGGTTTGGGGGGAACATCATTGTATATACTCCCAGGATGCAAAGCTCGCAAGGAGTATGAAGTCTCGCTTCATGCAAAGGTAAAGGTATCCTTCTGATTGGACACAGAGTCAATCAGAATGGATCCTGCCACTGCCCCTCCCTGAGTTGGAGTAAGCTCCCATTACATCCTCCTCTTTGAGGCAAGACTAATAAAGGCGGTCAGTGGCAACTGACGCTCTATCTTCGGCGCATACATGTTGAGGTCCTTCGCCTTGAAGCACCAATCCTCTTTGATCTTCAACACTTTCGCTTCATAGGAAGCCAGGAGTTCCCCAAATAGAAACTGGGGCTTCAAGTAAGTTTTTGTGGCAGTTTCAGCAGCATTGATCATGGGGCTGATCCCGAATCAGCGTCATTCTCTCTGGTGGCTGATCCAACATAATTGCAGCCTTAGCAGGGTTGACTATATCATCGTTGAAGTCCAAACCCATCTGGCAAAGGAAGTGGTCGAAGAGGACGACATTCAATAAGGGCAAAGTCATAGACACTTCAACAAAGCAAAAGAAAAAGAAGAGTTAGCAAAAACTCAGCCCCTTTTTATAAAGAGTTGAAAGATAAACGCGGTTTAGCATCGGCACATGTAAACTGCCGCGTATCAAAGTTTCAGCGCATCATCAGGACAAGAAGTCCATACGTATTGACTGAGTTTTATTGCAGCGCATCCCCAGGACTGAAGTCCATGCCGGTTTGGTAGGAAAGCTTCAGTGCTTCAACAGGACCGAAGTCCATGCATGTCAACACAGAGAAGCCTATGCGCATCTTCAAGTTATGGCTCGGACAGCCATACCATGTGCTTCAGCAGAGTAGTTTGGCACATGTTCCAAGTTGATTGCCCATCCATGTGTTTAAAACCTTACAACAAGTGTTTGTGTGTTTAATGAACTACCAAGCAGCAGACCACCCACTGATAACTTCTGGTCGCACGTCGACGTGCGTCGTGTCGACGACTTGGGGCTCTTCAGCGTCAGCCTCAACGGACTTCTTGCCTTTGCCTCTGTCCTGGCCAACAGCACCACGAGGAGTTTTGGGGGCCATCTCACAAAGCTAGGGTTCCTAAAAAAAGAACTCTAAGGAAGAAGAAGACAGAGAGCAGAAGAAGTTTTTCCTCGCTCACACAGACACCTATTTATAGGCTTGGGCCACGCGTAACTCGATGAGGCGTGACATTTGCAACTAAGTGCTTTAGGTCTCGTGAAACTGATGGCTCTAAATCTTCCAAAAGATTATCAATAATCACTCAAAATTTGAGGAGTTATCTCTTCATTTAAAATCAAGAAAAGTATGCGCCAAGCGCAGAATGGCCATGTGCCCAGACAAGACATGTGCCCAAAACATTTACTGGCCATTGTTCTTGGTTCAAAGTATTCCAAAACTTGGCAATAGTTTTGAAAACTTTGAATGGGGTCTTGTAGAAGCATAAAATTTTAGGGGCATCTGAAGGTCAAAGTTTCTATGCGCCCCAAAACATCATGCTGAAAACTTAAAACCGATGTCAGCATATCATTCAAAAGACAGCAAGGATAAAAGGAGCATGAAGAGTATATTTTTATTAATGTGAAAACCTATTACATAGCTAAACTTTTGTTACAATAAAAGTCTATTACAAAGAAGTCTAGTCTAAACTCTACATCCCGACGCATCGCTCTAACGTCTCTGTATAGGCACATCATTCCTCGTCAGAGCGAATCACTTCCTCGTCAACATACGAATGCTTCGGCTAATGAAGCAGTTATAGAAAAGAACGCGGGTTTGCAATCAATCTAAACCGGTGGCTCTTCCAGCATAACGAAAGTCGGAGTACGACAACCCCGATCTTTATATGCAACATGCACCCAATGTCGTCTTATAGAAGAACACTGTCGATAAGGGACACGAGCATAAACTGTTCTGTCCATAGCCTAACGGGCGCATCTCAGTCTTCTGAAGGAGTTCATCATCAAGATCAAAGCTTCTTTGAATGAGGGAATCCACAACCCACAACGTGCTAACTCGCCAAGGAGGAGGATCGGTCAAGTTCATTCTCACAGAAGAAGTTGTGTGAAACGAGAAAGAATAAATGCTCTTCACCATAAATACTGCTATTTATAGGCCAGGGCAATTGAACCCATGCGCCAAGTGTTAGCTTCTCCGAAGTTGGTACGATGAATCTGTATTTAAGGCGATGAATCTGCCACCTCAAATTCAGCTAAAGTCAAAATTCATCAATTTGGCATCGAAATACTCAAATATGTTGACCAAATAAGATGCGCCCAGTGGCTGATGCGCTCTTCAGACAGATGCGCTCCACAGCCGATACACCTTAAGGGGCATATGCCACATGTCTGATGTGCCCCCTTAGGCTCTCCACACATCGAAGCATTTAATTCTAATGACAGAAAAGACAGCAGCACGCGTCTCAAAGTCTGAGTAGTTAACATATTTTATAGAAAATAAAGAGACGCAATCATCACTCTCTGTCAGTCATGTTTGTGCTCTGCCACGTGGCCGACTGATCTTTTCCCATGTGCCTCTACAACCATGCACCCAAATTCAGCATGCGCTTCTGAAGCCATGCGCCAAGACTTGCTATTTGACCTCAAAAGTCATGTATCAAGCCTCTTCAGGCGACAGATCCGATGTGCATCTACTCAAGTCAATATGCATGGATCATTAAGTGGTGGGCCCGCGCCACATGTCTTTAACTCAGTTTTGTCTACGAATGGGTGCTAACTACTGGAAATTTCAGCAACAACCAAATCTCAACAACTGTCACGTGTCAGCTCCTCTGCAGTCCAACGGTTCAGTTCAAACAGATTCAGTTCCTGCTCCCTAGCGCGTCATCCATGCACCCAACTAAGTCAGACATGTGGTGTCCCTATGTGCAAGTTCTCCATGCGTGCATTGCATATGCACGCATAAACAAATCATCCTGCTACCTATAAATAGAAGGACCAATCCTTCATTTCAACGGTCCAAGAAAGCATATCCAGACTTTCCAACCACTTGAGCATTCCCAAGAGCTTTAACAGCTTCAACCCATCACTTTCTAAAGCACATCAGACCTTCAAATAGCTCGAGATTGCCGTCAGATTGTCAACAGAGTAAAGAATCACCTCTCCATTGCCACAGTTCCCAGATAAAAACAAAAGTGTACTCCTAGGATCCCAACGAGATCCTACATTGTACTCTGTTTTGTTTGTGATTATATATAAAGTTCACCCCAAACTGTTTTTAATGGCAAACATGTCTGTCTAGCTTATAATATGTCCTTACCTTGAGGACCGATGATTATTTGTGTTCGTCTAGCTTGTAGTGCGTCGTTACCATAACAAGTGTCGTAATGTCTTCTCAAAGTGTCAGTAACTTCATTTTTTCTTTAAATTTTTTTCTACATTTCTTATACTATGCACCTTAACTATTGTTTTTTGATTTTTTGGATCTAAAATTGGTGCGCCCTCGTTATCAGTGACATTTTCTCAAAATATTGCCAATAAATTGCTTTCTCCCTATTTACATCATTAGTAGCCGTACTGCTAACTTCAGGAGGTGACATTTGTGTCGGTGGCACAGAATCTTGAATAGGATTATTTTTAAATAAATCAGCATAGTAATCATAATTTTGTTGAATCACCTCAATAAGGGTTGTTAAAACTAGTAGCATCTATATTTAAAAAAATTAAGAAAAAGAAGAGAAGAGAAAATTATTTATCTACCAAATACAGAAAAAAAGAGAGAAAGAGAGAAAGAAAAATCAAAAATCAAAAACATTTTTTATTTAAATTAAAAATACTTGGAACGTCTGTCACGACCCCCTTCCAAATAATCGGGTATGAGTCATGCTAAGTCCGGCCTACGCTGGTGTGAGCCACGGCAGTCAGCCGTTTAGACCTTCGGAATCCTCAAAGTAGAGAATATCAATCTCTCATCGAAGCTCTAATCACGTAAACTGTCACAATCGCAGCATCCACTATGTCTTTATTATATTGTCCTTTTACAAGAGATCTCCGAAAATATATCCGATCATGATAAAGTCAACTTTATACAATCTCAATCTCAAGAAAACATCAAACTACAATCTAAACCCCCTTGAGGAAAGCCTTGTGGTCCTGGATAGCCTCCGGAGTGGTCTCCGCTATAGGGTCCTTCTGTGGTCCATAAAGTGTAGGATAGTCAAGCTCATTATTACCTGTACATGTCAAGGATCTAGTCAGGAAAGGAACAAAGTACAATAAAACTCAACAGTACTCAATCACATGATGCAATAGTACATAAAGTAACAAAGGCAGTAAATAACAAGTAAACTGAAGAATACCTGAAATCATGCACTATCTACGTGAACACATGTGCAGTAGAACATCAATAAGCATGTAGGTGTTATCATGTATAAGGCACATCGTCGCCGATATGCTATCAGTCATGCATGTAAGAGTAAGGCATATCATAGTCGATATGCTAGCAGTCACACAAGTAATGAACGTAAGGCACATATAATGCTAGCAGGCATATAATGTCCATAGGCCAAGGTAGACTACATGATTCATGAATGTTCCCTCTCCCGACATGAACATGAGAAACAAGTAAAGCAAATGATATAGTGTAACATGTCATGCAATGCCCCAATTAAAGTTGATATATAAGTACTTGCCTTTCACTGGTTGTTGTTGCAAAGCGTCTCCAATCCTACCTAAAATAATTGAGGAAATATAGGTTAGAAAATATCCTAGGAATCTTTAGAAGATTCTTAACAATACTACTCTAACTACCCATCCAAGAAATCTACTAACCCCTTCAAAATAACTATTAATTAATATCAAGAATAATACTAATAATAATATTATATGTAAAATATCTTTATTCCAAAATATACTAAATTTCAATTACGAAGTAGCTAATTAAAATAATATCTAAAGTTTGTCTAAAAATATCAGTAAAATTATTAGTAAAATTTGTCAATAAAAATAATAATTAAATTTATTAAACTAGTTACTAGTAAATAAATTTAATAATTAATTATAATAATTAGTAAATAATTTTGAAATATCTCAGCTCAAAACATCATGGACCCTGCTATTGGGCTTAGGCACGACCCACAGAAATAATTCACTTTTTTTTCTTTTCTTTTCCTCTTTTTCTTACTGGCCCGCTGATTTGGGCCTAGAACCCGGCCGAAGAACCCAACACTAACCCTAAATTCACTCTTACATTCTCTCTCTCTCGCATACATACGCAGTAATCACACAAAAGAAACCCTAAAAACTAATTGGAGAAGAAGAAGAAGAAGAGGAAGAAATAAAGAAGATAAAGAAGAAGAAGAGTGAAGCTCACCTCGGTGATGGCTCAACCAGTCAATGGCGAGACGCGCTGGTCCAAGAAGCGGCGGAGAACAAGTTCGGCACAGCAGTTCGACGAGTGGCGCGGCTCAGGCATGGTGATGGTGAGGACAACTCTGGCTCGGCGAGGCTGAAGCTCGTGGTAAAGCAGATCCGACGTTTGGACGGCTTCGATGCTGCCTACGGCAATCAGAGGTAGCTCAGTGCTTAGATCTGCTGGCGAGGCGGTCTTTGGCGGTCACAAACGAGCTTCAGTGACTAGGTGCGACGAACACTGTAATGCCCTAGTACCAAAGTACATAGGACTATGATACGTATACATGCCAGCTACGTATCAAGTAGACTTCAGTCTACTCGAATACGTATAAACTGTCTATTGGTCCAGTCTAATTATATTTATATATTACTATGGTAACTCTATATCTCAATCCACCAAAGAATAACTCCATCGTAAGACCAAGTGTACTAATGTTGATCAGGCATTAACATACTGATCCTACTTACAACCAAGAATAGATAATGTATAATAAAGTTGATCAGACTCTATTACAATTGTCTGTACAAGCTCATAGAGAATAATAAAGCTTGCAAACTAAGCTATAGCAGCAGAAGAAAGTAACAAAAAAAATGTAATGTCTGAGGACAATAATAACGATAACATCAAACATATATACCTGAAATCTTGGCGAAGCAACCATCATCCATCAATGCAATAGATCTTAATAACTTTATCTAATACCTGGAGAGATCATCAGGTCCTCAGGGGACTAGCAAGACACATAATATATAAGCCTACTTTGATAGTAATAACATGCAAGGATAGATAGAAAAAATAGCTTCTAGAACAAGAATGAAGATCATATGGAAGACTCCATAGATCATGACATGTTATATGAAAAATAATACTAAGAATGACTATCGAATGACCGTAGCTTTGCCATGGTACTCTCGGTCCTATAGCTAGTAGCCATGTCGTGGTACTCCCTAACTATAGTGAGTCTCTATCGTAGCCCTGTCCTGGGTCTCCCGAGTCGAAAGTGGTCAAGTAGCCAATCCTAGTATCGGTGGATGGTCAAGTCAAAGTTATATGGAACACATGATCGAGTTGAAGTATTATGGAACACATGATCAAGTCAAGTCACTTAAGTAAATGACGCTATCGAAGACGTGTGAAAATATAACTAGTAATAAAAATTAATGATAACAGGTTAGAGGCATAGAAATAAATTATTGCAAGATAGAAAATATGAAAAAAAAAGGAGACGTGAAAAAGAAAGAATAATAAGACTATGCATGTAAGTAAACTGTACAAGTTGGGAAGGTGTACTTGCCTGGTGTAGAATCGTCCACGTCCAAATAAATAACTAGTCAATCAGTGAGCCAAGAAAGTTGAACTTTCGCAAACGCCATCGGATGCTGAAATAGACATCACCAACGTTCTTGTCATAAAAAATGTCTAACTTTGACTATCTACAAGTCCAATTTTGAATACATGGGCAAAACGGTAATTTTAGGTCAACAATATTCGTCATTAGACCAGCTTTGCACCGAAAAATGTGCCAGTACCTACGGTCTCTAAAGTAATCAAACTATATGCCTACGATTTGGGTTTGACTATAAACCCAACCGTATGTCCAAAGTTTGATTTCAATGGACCGTGCACAAATTTGCCCATTGGATTAGGTCGCGGGCCTGCCAAAATAGTGTTCTGGTTAACCTTCTCAAAATCAGACCAAACTTGGCTCACCAGAGCAGAAAAATGACACGAGTCTAGTGGCTCAAGTTTCATTGCGAGGTGATGAACATGTACGAAGTTGTAGGCTACTTTGTAAAGAGGTCGATATAGAGACTTCTAGATATGGCTCAAATTCGTCGTACAAACGCAACCAATAAGAGTTCCGTCAAAGCCTACACGTCCGTAATATATGTGTTGGAATTAATTCCTTTAGTTGTTTCTAAAAGATGAAAAGGAAGAAAAGGGACTTTAGTCCCACATCGGAAAATGAGAAAGGATTTGAGAATGCTTAAATAGGAATGTGCACTTATGAGAAGTGTGAAACAACCAAAGGGTTGTTAGTGGGTGACAAGTGTTGTTTTAACCTCTTCATGAAAATGTAGCCGGTGTTGCCACCGGCAACACCAGCTCCGGCTCGGGCTCGGGCTCGGGCTCAGGATCGGGCACGGGCACGGGCTCGGGCGTAGAGGCGATAGTGGCGCATTGTAGACGCACTTGTGCACTTAGGCAACGTGGCATCGGACGAGAGGCGTAGGCTCGGCCTTCGGGCTCCTCGCGGCGATTCTCGTCCCGAGAATTCCTATTTTTTGCAGCAGCCCACTCAATCGAAAGGGTGAATGAATCCGTGAAAAGATGAATGAATGTTGTTTCGGAAGGGTCGCAACTTCACGAAACAACACTAATTCATCTATAAATACAACAGATTTCTGAGTCCAAAGACACAGAATTTAAGCATTCATTCTTCTTCCTTTTCTCTTCCAAACTTTCCAGAAAGGTGTTCTTCCCTACGTCGGTGTCTCACAGCGTCTAGTGAACCTCCGGCATAAAGGCTGTCTTATCCTGGGTGTTCTGGCATGCTGACTCCAAGACGTTACCGGAGTGCCCGAAACACTTTAAGGAAAGTGCTATTAAATGCACGATTCAAGCCTCGACGACACATTCGACTTCTCAGAACTGGTCAGTGAAGTTCAATCGATTTCTAACAATCTTAAAGTGTTGCAAATAATGGCGTCCGAGGCTGCGATTTCGAGCATCAAGGTCATGAATCAGGATCTAGTCAAACTAGATCGCTTCGACGGGACAAACTTCACACGCTGGCAGGACAAGATGATCTTCCTTGACAGCACTGAAGATCTACTACGTTCTTGATCCAGATCTGCCACCCATTACAGAACCCACTGCAGCAGATACTGATGCGGTCAAGGCAGAACACAAAAAGCGTAAAGAGGACGAACTGCTGTGCCGTGGTCACATTCTGAACACCCTGTCTGACAGACTGTACGATCTCTACACAGAAAATCCTTCGGCAATTGACATCTGGAAGGCTCTGGAATTCAAATTCAGAGCAGAAGAAGAAGGTACAAAGAAATTTTTTATATCAAAATATTTTGATTATAAAATGGTTGATACAAAGCCTATACTTGCCCAAGTACATGAACTACAAGTTCTAGTCAACAAACTCAGGGCAGTGAAGATAGAACTTTTGAAACCATTCCAAGTTGGTGCTATAATTACTAAATTACCACCATCTTAGAATAGTTATCGGAAGAAACTACTTCACAGCTCTGAGGATTTCTCACTAGAACAGGTTCAAAAACACCTTCGAATCGAAGAGGAATCGAAGGAAAGACAGAAATCCGAGAACAGCGGAGTTTCTAAAGCCAACGCGGTGAGCGCGAAAGACAAGAGACCTGCAGGAAAGAAGAACTTTCTCGGTCCTAAGAAGGACCAACAAAAGTTCAAGAATTCCAGCACTGCTAAAGGACCCAAGACCGACTATTTTGTATGTGGCAAAGCAGGACATTATGCCAGAGACTGTCGGGTTCGAAAGACCCAAAACAGCAAGGTAAATCTCACTGAGACAGATGACATAGTTGCTACGGTGAGCAAACTCATGACGGTCAAAGGGAAGGCTCCAGGATGGTGGTACGATACTTGTGCTACCGTTCATGTTTCATATGACAAAGCAGCTTTCAAGACCTACTCTGAAGTCAATGATGGACAAGAAGTTCAGATGGGAAATGAAGGACATTCAACGGTCGTGGGAACAGGTGATGTGGAAATCCAATTCACTTCCGGGAAGAAAGTAACTCTGACTAACGTGCTTCACGTCCCGGAGAGTAGGAACCTCGTCAGTGGAGTCTTGTTGGGTAAACCAGGAATAAAATCTGTCTTTGAGTCGGGCAAATTAATTTTGACCCGTAATGGTGTATTTGTTGGAAAGGGGTATACCGATGAGGGTATGATAAAGCTTTGTATCATTGAAAATAATATCAATAAAGTTTCTACTTCTGCTTATATGATTGAGTCTTCTTCTTTATGGCATAGTAGATTAGCGCATATAGGTACTAGCACTATGAAAAGGTTAATTAAATATGGATTAATTTCATGCAATTCTGAAGATTTAGATAAATGTGAAATTTGTGCAAAATCCAAAATGATTAAGAAACCTTTTCACAGTGTAGAGCGTAATACCAATCTACTAGATTTAGTTTACTCTGATTTATGTGAATTTAATGGCACATTATCTCGAGGAGGTAATAAATACTTTATTACCTTTATTGATGATTGCTCTAGATTTACATATGTATATTTATTAAAGCATAAAGATGAAGCCTAATGCTTTTAAAATATATAAATCAGAGGTTGAAAATCAACTTGGTAGAAAGATTAAAAATACTAAGAAGTGATAGAGGTGGTGAATATTTTTCTTTTAATTTTAATACCTTCTGTGAAGGAAATGGTATTATTCATGAATGTTCTGCACCACGGACACCTCAACAGAACGGACTAGCAGAAAGAAAAAATAGAACGTATCAAGAAATGATAAATGCAATGCTAATGCATTCTGAATTATCATTTAATTTGTGGGGAGAAGCTTTACTTACTGCATGTCATATAATGAACCGAATTCCTTTGAAGAAAACTGGTATTTCACCATATGAGATATGGAAAGGCCGTAAGCCTAATATCAGTTATTTTAGAGTGTGGGGGTGCATAGCTTATTACAAAAATATGGATCCTAAAAGGACCAAATTAGGTCCTCGTGGAATCAAAAGTGCTTTTGTAGGTTATGCTGCTAATAGTAAGGCATATAGACTTTTAAACTTAGAGTCTACATTATTGTCGAATCCAGAGATGTGGAATTTTTTGAGAACCTTATTACTAAGAATAAGGATCCAGAAATTCCTGCTAATGAAGAGTCTCGTGAGGAGAGCTCTTCACGGTTAGTTAAAAAACAACCCGAGCTTCGGATCAGCAAGAGAGTTCGAAAGGCTAAGGATCTAGGACCTGACGAAATAGATTCTCAACTTATTTCCTTTTACCTAGTGGAAGGAAATACAGAGAAATTTATTCGAAAGATTCCTATCATTCTTCAGGTGGAAGATGATCCTAAAACCTTTAAGGAAGCAATAGCTTCGCGGGACTCATCTTTTTGGAAAGATGCTATCCAAGATGAAATGGATTCGATAATGTCTAACCACACTTGAGAAATTGTCGATCTGCCCAAAGGGTCAAGACCTATTGGATGTAAATGGGTGTTCAGGAGAAAGTATCATAGTGATGGTACTTTAAACACCTACAAGGCTAGATTAGTAGCCAAAGGATTTCGACAAAAAGAAGGAATTGATTATTTTGACACATATGCACCAGTAGCAAGAACGACTACAATTAGAATATTGTTTGCGTTAGCTTCATTGCATCATCTTAATGTTCATCAGATGGATGTCAAAACTGTATTCTTAAATGGAGATCTCGATGAGGAGATTTACATGGAGCAACCGGAAGGGTTCGTGCTCCCGGAAAATGAACAAAAGGTATGCAAACTTGTTAAATCCTTGTACGGATTAAAACAAGCACCAAAGCAGTGGCATCAGAAGTTTGACTCAGCCATAATTTCTAATGGCTTTGTTCACAATGTTTGTGATAAGTGTTTATACACTAAAGTATATGGAAATATTGTGATATTTCTTTGTCTCTACGTTGATGATATGTTGATCATTAGCAACGAGATGAGTGGAATTACAGAAACGAAGAGGTTTCTAACTTTCACATTCAAGATGAAAGATCTTGGAATAGTTGACACTATTTTGGGGATCAAGGTAATACAAAACAGTGGGTTTTGAACTTATGCAGTCGCACTATGTTGAGAAAGTGCTAGACAAGTTCAAACGCCTAAAGTTCAAAGAAGTGAACACCCCATTTGATCCAAGTGTTAAACTAGAAAAGAATTCTGGAAGAGCCATCGCTCAATTAGAATATGCAAGTGCTATTGGATGTCTTATGTATTTAATGCAATGCACAAGACCTGATATAGCATTTACAATTAGTAAAATGAGTAGATTTACTAGCAACCCTAATAATGAGCATTGGAGAGCTATCGGAAGAATTTTTGGTTATCTTTTGAAAACCAAGAATCTTGGATTACAATATGGTAGATTTCTTGCCGTATTAGAAGGATATACCGATGCTAGTTGGATATCAAGTGTCGGAGATAACAAATCTACGACAGGATGGGTATTTATGCTTGCCGGAGGGGCAGTTTCTTGGAAGAGCAAGAAACAAACGTGCATTACCCATTCGACCATGGAGTCAGAGTTTGTGGCTCTAGCTTCTGCAGGACAAGAAGCTGAATGGTTGAGGGATCTTCTATTAAAAGTTCCGCTGGCTAAGGACAATGTATCAAAAGTGTCAATACATTGCGATAGTCAAGCTACTCTAGCAAGAGCCTACAACGAAGTGTATAATGGGAAGTCTAGACATATAAGTCTAAGACATAATTACGTAAGAAAATTGATCAAAGATGGAATCATCTCTCTTACGTTTGTGCGTACCAGCTATAACTTAGCTGATCCCTTTACTAAACCACTAGCTAGGGATTTGGTAAAGTCTACCTCGAGAGGTATGGGATTGAAACTCCTTGAGTAAGAGTTCCAACAACAGCGGCAACCCAATCTAATGTTAAGAAAACCTTAACCTTAGATTCAATGGGTAACAACAAACTGTTGATTTGGATGTATACGACATGATAATGTCGACTGTTGCAATTTGAGGGTTGAGTTTATAAAACTCTTAATGAAGTTCAGTAATGTTGACATGTATCTGTAAAGCAACAGAGATACTGAAAGAACTTCACCTATGTGAATTTAGAGATGGTGCCGTCTCAGTAAGATCTGGAGTTTATCTTATAAAAATTCACGAGACAGGATCAGCACATGGCCATTAATAGTGCTAAGCAAGAGATGTAGGCGAAGAACTACAAAAGAATGTGTGTAAAGTAACACAGATTTTATCACAAGGAATAACTGGTTCAAAGCCCAGCTACCAGAGATTTCGATAAAATCTTGTGTTGCATCTACTAAGGTTAGGTTCAAATCGAAAGATACCTAACTGTATTAACATTCTTTAAGTGATGTATTCTGGAAATTCCTTTCCATCATTTATGAAACAAGTGGGGGATTGTTGGAATTAATTCCTTTAGTTGTTTCTAAAAGATGAAAAGGAAGAAAAGGGACTTTAGTCCCACATCGAAAAATGAGAAAGGATTTGAGAATGCTTAAATAGGAATGTGCACTTATGAGAAGTGTGAAACAACCAAAGGGTTGTTAGTGGGTGACGTTGTTTTAACCTCTTCATGAAAATGTAGCCGGTGTTGCCACCGGCAACACCGGCTCCGGCTCGGGCTCGGGCTCGGGCTCGGGCTCGGGCTCGGGCTCGGGATCGGGCACGGGCACGGGCTCGGGCGTAGAGGCGATATTGGCGCATTGTAGATGCACTTGTGCACTTAGGCAACGTGGCATCGGGCGAGCGGCGTAGCTCGCCCCGAGAATTCCTATTTTTTGCAGCAGCCCACTCAAACGAAAGGGTGAATGAATCTGTGAAAAGATGAATGAATGTTGTTTCGGAAGGGTCGCGACTTCACGAAACAACACTAATTCATCTATAAATACAACAGATTTCTGAGTCCAAAGACACAGAATTTGAGCATTCATTCTTCTTCCTTTTCTCTTCCAAACTTTCCAGAAAGGTGTTCTTTCCTACGCCGGTGTCTCACAGCGTCTAGTGAACCTCCGGTATAAAGGCTGTCTTATCCTGGGTGTTCTGGCGTGCTGACTCCAGACGTTACCGGAGTGCCCGAAACACTTTAAGGAAAGTGCTATTAAATGCACGATTCAAGCCTCGACGACACATTCGACTTCTCAGAACTGGTCAGTGAAGTTCAATCGATTTCTAACAATATGTACACATCTTTCGATGCCTACGAGTTGCGATCAAGTCACCCGATTTGTTGGGACGGTCCCCATATCGGAAAAAATTCTAGTTTTCGGAAACAGTTTTCCTAAGTTTTTTATGTTTTATTTTCAAATCGATTTTAAACAGAAAATAACCACCTAGAAATAACTAAAAATATGGTTTCAATATCGGTTAGGTTGTCTACAAGGCTATTCAAGCAATTTTCCAAGATTTGCGATATCTTGGTCGCAAATCGGCTTCCAACTTGGGGTTTTGGGACAGTTTTTAAATCCAGAAAATCAAGTTTTTTTTCAATTTTGGAACTCAATTTTCGTCGCACATGATGCGAATTAAATTATTCTACTTGAAGGGAAGCGATGTCGTTAGGTTATGCTCGTACCTGTTCAATTGGTTCACAAAATAATGAACTGAAATATTAGGAAACTGGTTGCAAATTCTGACTTTTGCAGGCTACAAGTGCTGTTGTTATTACTCATGTTGCTGTCGCTTTTGTCGCTGTGCACATGTGGCGACTGTTGCGCGTGGCTGGGCTACGCTTCCCGGTGGCCTACGGCTTCTGCGGTGGCGCACAGAGTCCGACGTTGCTCGCATGTGTTATAGGGCTATGGGTTCGGCTCGGGTCG
>JANAVB010032090.1:0-40636 GCA_029216955.1 Iris pallida
TAGCCGCTGTCAGAATAGCCTCGATATCCTTAAGCCATGCATTTGCTAAAATGGCATCTTCTATGCCCTCGAAATGACGGGGGTTGTACTTGCAAAATCTGGTTGATGCTCTTGAATCTGTCCTCACCCCTCTTTCTAAAGCCGTCTGCAATCCTTGGTTGAGTAATACATTCTGCTCTTGCAACTGAGTGTGCATGCGTTGCTGGGCCAACATCTGATGTTGCTGAGTAGCCATCATCCTTCTTATGATTTTCAGAAGGGCTGGTGTGTCTACTTCCGCGGGGGTAGGTGAAACTGTTGGTGGTGGTGGAACCTCCGGATACTGTAGTCTAGCTGCTGGTTCCACTATCACTTCTTCTTGGATGGTCCGTTGAGGTAGTACTGGCCCTTGTTGTTGATCAACAGGGTCTTGTTGTTCATGTTGCCCATGTTGTTGCTGTCCAGCTCTGACAGGTACGGACGAAGTGCCCCTAAGAAAAGGAACAAGAGAACAATCAAACGATCAGACAGGAAAGATCAATGAAGTCAAAGGATACTGGAATGTCAAGCTAGGGTCGAGAACAACGAATCATGAGATCAAGGAAAAACATGTGTGATTGAGACATCCTATAAATTAAGATACCCCATAAGTCTGAAATCTGACCTGCATGGGCCACCACTAAAACCTTGTCATGCCCTAGAACCGGAATACCAGAGAGCGGGAAAATGACTCAGCCAGCTACGTATTACGGGTAGAAGAATACCGTATAATACGATCAATACTGTCTCAAAGACGAGGGGGTGCATACTACATTAAAGTCTCACTATGGTCAATCAACATCTACTGTCTCAATCATTCAAACAAGAAGCAATAATAGAGAACATATAGATAAAGCAGTAAAGCGTCCCAAACGCTCAGTCAAAATATTCTTGAGATCTGGCTGTACAAAACATAGTCGGATGATATGGCAAGGTATACACAATTGTTATCAGCTGCAGTCTGACTTAGTTACAATTATGTAAAGGTAAGTGCAAGGCAGTCCGACTAACATGTTGGTGCAAAACGATAATAAGTAAAGTAAGTAGTAAAACAAGCAGGGAAGCAAGGAACCCACTCGTGTCCTCCTGCGATTATTCTTCTAGTATTGACCATCTTGGAGGTGAAAGTAAGCTGAGTCCTCGGGAGCTGGCTCTAAATCTAGCCATACAAAACCAGAGAGGTTAGACCTCTAATAGCAAGTACCGCAAGGAAGCACGATATGAGGAACTAGAATCAGTGATAAGAGTTAAGAATATGATGAATAGATTTTTGCTTGCTACTGGGGTTCACACAACATCACGATACTTCGAACCAACTTCCCAACCAAACAAGGACATAAGTTGACCCGTCATGTCCTGACGTTCTGCTCATCCCAGAAGTTAACATAGTAGGCACATTACACAAACAAACCAATTTAAACGGCCTTGCAGCTACTACGACTTGCTATTGTGAGTTCCAAGTTGTCTTGGAAACATACAATAAGGGATTCCTCAGTCCTTACAATGTACAAGCAAGGCTAGTCTATCCAATAATCAATTACGCCAATCATAAATTAGATGTGTCCCAGCGGGATGCCTATCATCAATATACAGTAAATATAAACAGATACCACTCCCAACCCGTATGGCAGATTTGTAGTATCCGTAGGAACCAGCCAGCATGTCAGGGCACTAATTGTCCCAAGATGGCTGCCATGTAAGAACTCGAGAATCCATTCTCTCCATGCAATAGTTATTTTTATTTAGCTTAGTAGGCACTATGTTACTTGAAATCTCATGCCGTGGATCATCTGTACAGAGTACGATATGCATAACTCTACAACGATACCAGTACGGCTAGGTTGTAGGTCTTACATAGCATAATGCAACAATCAAGCCTAGCCACAGAATAATTATACCATGACCGTAAGGTACACATGCTGCTTCTGCAGAAAAATAGAAGTCAACATATGTCCATATGCCAATGTTCGGATCGGCTAGTCGATCACAATGGTTCATGGTTCATACATGAACGAGTCTCATTCAATTCAATAAGACGACTAGCCAGTCTTATAGTTCCAACTAGGAAGCATGATCAATCATTAGTTAAGGTAATAATTAATGTCAGTTCGGGACAAAAAATAGCCAAAATGCACTATAAGCGGCAGTAGATGGATGCCCATCTATGTGGATGGGTAAGTCAGAATCCCTCTATGCGGCCAGAATCGGATCAGAATACCATGCGGCCAGAATCAGATCAGAATCACATGCGGCTCAGGAGCCAAGGGCCATGCCTATGCGACCCAAAGGGTCGCCATGCAGCAAGGGCCAAACGGCCATGCAGTATACGACTAGGGGAAACATGGGCTATGCGGCAAGCAGCCGAGGGCATGCGGCTAAAGGCCTATACGGCAAGTAGCCGACAAAAGCCATGCGGCTAAAGGCCTATACGGCCTAGAGCCATGCGGCTAGCAGCCGACCAAGTCCATGCGGCTAAAGGCCTATGCGACCGAGAGCCATGCGACTAGCAGCCGACCAAATCTATACGGCCAAAGGCCTATACAGTCGAGAGCCATGCGGCTAGCAGCCGACCAAATCCATGCGGCTAATAGGCCTATGTGGCCGAGAGTCATGAGGCCGGAGGAAATAGGGCCTCATGTGGCTCGGGGGGGGGGACCTCATGCGGCTAATGGGAATCGCATAAAGACCGAAATACTTATGCGGCCAAAGGGAGCCGCAGGGGACTTGCCGTATGAAAAAGCCATGCAGTCAAGCACTGTTCTTTTTCTCCAACTTTTTCGAGAAGAAGAACCTGTGAAGTTGGAGTTTCCCCAGACTTCCCAACCTTCAATCCAAGCCCCAAAATCTAGACTTCCATAGGTCAAAATAGGGTTGAATGAAATTCTCTACAACATGGAACAATCAAAACTTGAAAATAACACGGTTTAATAGATCAAACCCAAGAAATCCGAAAATGCAACAAACTTAGATCTACATGAAATGAACCATAGAAATTAAAAATGCTAAGTACTAAAGTGTCTTAAAATCTTATGAGGAAGACAATAGAACAACAAAATTTGAGATCTATCACGAAGCAAGTTGTACTTTTCTAAGCTCTCTAGGTTGGTGGAAGAGTAATGGAGGATGAAGAAGAAGTAAATGAGAGTAATAAAGAGAGAAAAGTAAAAAGGTATTAATATCAAGCCCAAGTCAAGATCTCCACCACCTATTCCTTCCTACAAGATCTCGGCCATCCACGTCTTATTATGATGAACCGAGCTAAACCAAATTGGTTCAATATGAACAAAATAAACCAATAGCTTAAGCAAAAGCAGAAAATAAAATACAAAAAAATTAATTAGCATGAAATTATAGAAATAACGGTATGATAAGCATTAAATAAATACATTCAAGCAATACTCATATAAAAATACGTATTCTGGGGACGGAGAGTGACAGATACTTTAGTAGATGAGGGTGCACTTACTACGAGCTTGAATCTTGGAGCATTCCGTTGGCTCCAGTCTATCAGGCCTTCTCATCTGGTGCTCAGGAATAGGAACCATACTTTCCTAGAACCTTATCTGCCAAGTGATTTTGTACGACAATTTGAGTATAGCCAGCTTCTTCTGGGCAACCCTAGCTCGCATCTGGAGTTGCTAGAAAGTCTGATTGACGGGGCACGTACATGGGGCTATTACAACGCTGGATGCACATGAGCAATTTTTACTTTGCCAAAAGATAAACCTGAAACTCATCTGTTCTTTGCTGCTGCAAAGTTTTATACTCAGGTCAATACCCTTAATCCTCGGTATGAACGTGAACATAGTTTTATATCGGGGACCAGGCTTGCCCCCACTTTTGCCAATATAGGACGAGCTCGAGCAATGAGGGGTCATAGGAGGGAAGATGTCGCACCTACAGCAGAGCCAGTTGCAGTACTACCAAGAAGGGCAGTTCTCGAAGAGCCGACTGCTATAACACCGTAAAGGGAAGCTATTGAAGAGGATAATTCTCTCCCTGATCTTTCTCAAAAATGAAAAGCTTCGACTGAACTGGCTCAATAGTCAATTTTTTTTTAAAAAAGAAGAAACTTTCTGTCAGAGGTGTAAAGAAGGTCAATGATATGGGTGTCAGCTTGCCTCCTTCCAGAAGATCTTTTCGGCAGACGGGGAGTAGTGTAACGACATCGCGGGCCGTTACCATTCGGGAGGTAGATTCCTAGACCCCATAGCCATTTTGGTCAAACTGTTAGAAGCTTTCTCACCATTGCGTTTGTCCTTTGTACAGGACCCCGAAGTTGCGGTTGAGGAAGGTACCTCCTCGTCTGAGGAAGTGGACATGACAACAGTGTCCCATCCTTGTCCTCGATTGGCAGACGACGTTCAGCCTTCCCCAGTCAAGGAGGCTGAATCAAAGGATAATCAGGGTAAATGCCCAGATTATGGTGGCGACCAGAAAGCCAGTCCCTCCTACGACATCTCTTTGGGGACTATGTTTGAAATTGGGGCTATAATGAAAGAGTTGGACGAGAATCAAGTCTAATCGGCTCATCCTCTCGCGGATATGTTATCTTTGCACCTCTCTTCGGATGATATTTTTCAACTTCGATTTTGCGTGCTCCTCGTGAGGCTGACTGCCATTGTGTATTCCCTCGTAGACAAGGAGAAGGAACCACGCATAGAGATAGCCCAAGACATTGGAGGAGGAAAAGAGGTTGTCCTTGGCTTCTCTGGGATTGTTGGTGCGGAGGACTCTGTCAGTAAGTCGACATTGGCTGCAGAAGGAGAGGTTGAACAGCCTCCTAAGGTGGTCATTGCTGAATCTGCTCCTGGTCCATCTGGGGTCGTAGGAGATATATAGCCTGATGCTCTTCGGGGCCTTGACATTGTTCTTCTTGAACAACCTGGGCCTGCCCTTGGCTCCCTAGTACCAAGGCTGATGACCTGGTCTAAGTTGGCACTGAGCATGCCGAAGGTACGAAATTACAACTCTTTCAGGTTCTTCTTTCCGTTGCTGATATATATATATTATTTTCTTATCAGGTTCGGCTTCTTGTCAAGCATCTCTTCCTAGAGCAGAAGATCCTCATCAAGCTTCCTCCCCGACGACCTCCTCCGAAGACGAGAAGATGGTCCAGGAAGTCGTTAAAGCTTTCTATTCTATCCTGAAAGTAAAGCTTCCTGGAGTTCTGAACCGAAACATCTCTTTTGGCCCTGTGTAGGCCGTTGCTGAATGTTAAGTGGTGGCCCTTGAGAGCATCGCCGGCTACCAGGAGCGGGCTAATGGTCTGAGAAAGGTTCTGAATGACTTGGAGGGCTGTGTGGCCAAACTCAGGGAAGCCAAACAACAAAGCCCGACATTGCTATTTTGTGAAGAAGACGAGGCTTTGGTCGCAGCTCTTACGAAGGATGAGGCTACTTTCCAGGCCGGGAAGGATGTCCTTGCTCAAGATATCAGCGAATTGGCTGATCAGTATGAGCATTTCAACGCCGCGAGTGAGGCTCGTGTTGCTTCGATGAATAAGCTGGCTGCCAAAATCACTGAGAAATATAATCACATTGCGCAGATCAAAAATGAGATTGCCCAACTGGAGGCCAGCTTGAGGATAGTTGTGTCTGAACAAGAGGATTATTCGATTTAGGATGCCGTGACTGCCATAACTTTAGACCAATTAAAAGAACAGCTGGAAAAGTTGGAGGAAGAGCACGTAAAACTGATCCCCTTCCCGGATGAAGCTGCCCGACAGGAAGAAGTGCGCTGTCGTGCTACTGCCAAGTCCGAGACCGAGATTACGGCTCTAAGGGATAACATCAATCGATTATGTATCCCTTAGATCTTCTTTTGTAATAGGCTCAATTAGCCGTCAAGACTCCTGTATCTTTTTCTTTTCTCTGTCTTTTGATAGACATTTTTAATAAAGAATCTTTTGGTTTTCAAAATTCATGAATGATGTTGTGAAATATCAGAACTTGAGGTAATGTGGACGTAATAAGGATATTTATGGAGGGTATTCCGCTGGGGAATGGGATGTAGACTCATTACCCATTTTATATTCAAGGTTCTTGAATATAGATAATAAGTTGAAAGAAGCGACTAATAGAGGTAATGTGGACGTAATAGCAAAGAATGTTTTACCTCGACCAGAGGTATTGTGGACGTGGACGTGTATATAACATTTAAATAGAAGTCACTAAATAATTCAGAGGTCATATGGACGTGATTATCTTTGACGAAGGGATATTTTCGGTAGGTATCCCGCTAGAAAATTTGATGTGGACTTATTATCTGTATTATGTTCAAGATTTTTGAACATAGGTAATAAGTTAAAAGAAACTGCTAGCAGAGGTAATGAGGACACTGTAGCAGAGGATGTCCTATATCTGACCAGTGGTAATATGGACGTGGATAGATATATAATATTAGGTAGGAGTGGATAATTCAGAGGTAGTATGGACGTGATTATCTTTGATGAATGTTTTGCTCAGAGGTTATATGGACGTGGCAAAATATTTTTTAATTATCCCACTGGGGAAATAATTATCGAAAAATAGTTCAGAGGTAATATGGACGTGATTGTTTTTGTAAGATCAAGTTTGGGCAGAGTCCAAAACAAAGATAATTCTACTAGGGAATCTTTTTTAGAGGACCTATTATCCATGGTGTATTAAAGACTCTTGAAATACAGATAATAGTTAGATGATTTTTCAAATCACATAAACATTGCACTATATATTTACATGATTAAAATAGGGTATATGTGAACGCTGTACATGAAGGTTACACATAATATTTCTTCAGAAACTTGTCGTTGATAAGCATCATGAGCAAGTCACCATCAAGCTTGGTTAGTCGATATGCACCGTTAGAATACACTGATGCTATAACGAAAGTACCTTCCCATTTAGGCTAGAATTTTCCTTTTTTCTTGTGCGTTATGACCATCGGTCTTCTCACTGCTAAGACCAGATCACCAACTTGAATGATTCTTTCCTTCACCTTTTTATTAAAGGCTCTAGAAAGGTGTACTTGGTATAGCTCAATATGCTGTTGAGCTAATAAGCATTTCTCGTCTTGCGCTTTCAGCTCTTATAGTTGCAGACGGTAAATTTCTTTGGCAGTCAACTCACTGGCTAAGGCTACTCGAAAAAAGGGAATCTGGATTTCTAGGGGAAGAACTGCTTCACTCCCATAAACCAGAGAGAATGGCATACTGCCTATTGGAGTCCGGACCGTTGTACGATAGGCCCAGAGACATTCGTCGAGCATCTCATTCCAATTGCGCTTGTTTGAAGACACGAACTTCTTGAGAAGTTTGATGATAGTCTTATTGAAGGCTTCTGCTAAACCATTAGCACCTGGATTGTAAGCAGTAGAGGCTACATTCTGAATTCGATTCTTATCACAGAACCGATAGAATGCATGGCTCACGAATTGCGGACCATTATCATGGATGATCCTGCGAGGTAGGCCAAAGTGGTAGATAACATGATGTTTGACAAAACTGATCACATTTGACGTCTTTACTTCGATGAACGGTATAGCTTCCGCCCATTTGGAGAAGTAATCGATTATAGCTAGGATAAACCGATGTCCGCTGGAGGATGGCAGGCTGATTGGGCCAATGACGTCCATACCCCATGCTTCAAAAGGCGAAGATGCCGTCGTCGGGTGTAGAAACTCTGAAGGTTGATGAATGAAATCGATGTGGAACTGACAAGCCCTACACTTCTTTGCATATTCAACAGCATCTGCTATCATCGTGGACCAATAATAATACATTCGTCTGAGGTAATCTTGTAATTTGGGGCCTGGTTGATGTGCACCACAAATTCTGTCGTGAGCCTCAAAGAGTGCATGTTTGGCTTCTGTGTCTGATAAACATCGTAAGAATAACCCTTTGTAAGAGCGTTGGTACAACATTTTGGTAGCTGTATCATAATAAAATCTGAGGGATCGCCTTTGGACAGACACTGCTTCCTTTGGGTCGTCAGGAAGGATTCTGTAGATGACGTAGTCTATAAAAGAAAATCTCTAGTCTTTAACGTCGATGTTTGTTTCTGTTGCGTAACTGTGATGAATATGCAAGGCATCTTTCACACAGAATAACTCTCGACTAGACACTGTAATCGAATGCTGAGTATTGACAGGAAAGGTCAAGGAAGCAGCAAGACCGGCGAGAGCATCTGCTTCTAAATTCTGTAATCGAGACACGTGCTCAATAAAGAATCCAGCGAAGGTAGAAGCCAATTCGATTGTCGCTTTGTGATCTTCGTGACAAACTTTATAATCCCCTCAGACCTGACTAGCTATTAGCTTAGAATCGCCATAAGCTTATAGATAGTTAACTCCTAGTTGTTTTGCAAATTGAAGGCCGATTAGTAGGGCATTATATTCGGCCACGTTGTTGGTGCAAGGTTCCATGAAAGAATATGCACAATATATAACCAGATGGTCGGGTGACACAAGCACAATGCCTACACCAGCTACAATATTTTTTTTAGATCCTGTTCTTGACGTACCGTCAAAGAACATTCGCCAAATTAGGATTTCCTCAGTTTTGGTGTTAGACTCGACTACTTCATCCGGGATTTCATCGTAGATTTTGGAAGATTCTGGCACAGGATGAGCTGCTAAGATATCAGCAAACACTTAGCCTTTTACTGCCTTCTGAGGGATGAACAACATATCGTATGGAGTCAATAGCATTGCCCATATAGCTAAACTGGAATTAAGAGAACCCGGTTTAGTCATGAGTATTCTGAGAGGAATGACTTTAGATATGATGAGGATAGTCTTTCCAGACACATAGTGACGTGTCTTCTGGATAGTAAATACCAGTACGAGACATTCCTTTCCTACAGGTGTGTATCTGTGCTCGGCACCCACCATCGTACGACTGAGGTAGTAGCTTGCCTGTTCATGGTCGCCTTCATTCTTCTGAGTTAATTGGGCGCCAAGGGAATGATCCATAGTGCGAACATATAACAAAAAAGGCTTTCCAATTATCGGAGCCACTAACACTGAAGGGCTTGTGAGATACTTCTTGATGTCGTCAAATGTGCGTTGACATTATTCAGTCCAGACGAAAGATACTCCTTTCTTCATGAGCTGAGTAAATATTTGACACCTTCCAAAAAGATTTGAAATTAATCGTCTAATGTTGGCTGGCCTTTCTTGAAGTCCGCATAGCTCTTTAAGATTTCTTGTAGGATGCATATCGAGAATAGGTTTCACTTTCTCTGGGTCAAGATGTATACCTTTTGAAGTGATAACAAAACCAAGGAACTTGCCGCTGGAGACTCCCAGAAAAGACTTGGTTGGATTCATCTTGAGTTGGTGTGCACGCAGGATGCCGTGGTGGAGGCAATATCAGTTTATTACCCTTCATCAATGTGTGAAAAATAGTAGTAACATCATCTTCATCAAAGGAGAAACTCTACTTAGATTTGTCCGGAGCGCCATGAGAATTGGAAGCTCCCTTGGAAGTGTCGACCTTCAAGACTTCTTTTCCATTACCCCCACGGATGGGAAGAATTTGGGGGTGTTGCTTTTGTCTTTAGATTTGGGTCTCTTCAACTCCAGTAATTCTAGATTAGGAACATCATTTTGAGCAGCATCAGCAGCACCGATGAAAGCGGGCTATGTATCATACTTATGTATACCCAGACAGAACTTTACTATAGAAAGGATGTTATGTCGACAAGTATCCATAAGCTCTGAGTCTGGTATATCGAAGGACATCTTCAATGCTAGTCGCTTGAAGCGTTCAATGAAAGCAATAACAGACTCACTTCTCCTTTGCTTGGTTTCGATGAGGGTGGACATACTAACATGCATGCCACTCTCACAAAACCTGTTGAGGAATAACCTCTCCAAGTTTTAAAAGAAATTAATGCAACCGTCAGGCAGACTGTAGAACCATTTAAAAGCTACCCCCTACAAGGTGCTGATAAATAGCTTTGACAAGAACGGATCATTCCTTGGTGAGTGCAGAGTCTATGTGTTGAAGTATGTCATGTGTTGGCAAGGAGAAGTTATCCCGTCAAATGAATTTAGCGTCAGTGGCTTGTAGTTAGGAAGGCAAGTAGCATTCTTCCACTCAGGAGGATAAGGTTGAGATATCCCCATCTTCTGAAGCTCGTCTTTGTGTGAGATGGTAATGAGACGGGCAACAAGAGAATCAATTGAGTCCTACTGATTGAGCAGATATTAAGAAATGGCTGCTGTACGGTTGTCAAGCGTTATTGGCGAAGGACCACCCCCAACATTCATAGGATTTGGAGGAGGCACAACGGAATGATACTCCTTTTGCAGTGAAGGAGGGTTGTTGTTGTGAACCAGACTAGCTTGTGCTGAGACGTTCGGTTGAGGTGGAGGAACAACCCCAGCAGTTTGGACTGCCATATTGCTGGTAAGCATATCAGTGATCTTAGCAAATGTCATTTCAAGACTCTATAGCCGCTTGTTTGATAGCTGGCTTCTTCAGGTCTTTCTCCATCAGCCATGTACGCATATAGCATTCGAAAGAAGATAGTACAACTAGCGCTGATACTGTCTGTCTCTGAGTTGAACAACCTTTATCTTCAAGCAGGGAAGGTAGATAGTCACCATCAGACTCAAAGAGATCATCATCATCTGGAAGGCTACCCCCGGTATGAAGGTCGTCTGCTTCAGATTTTGAGGGAATACTACCCCCAGCTGAGGGAACATCACCCCCAGCTTGAGAGTCCTTATCATCTATAAGGAATCTCATCCTTGACCGAGTACCCATATAGACTCCTTCAGATGTAACAGCTCGTTGACTGTTTATTGGCAGACTTCTTCTTCTTTTATTCGCAGAACTGGGATAAAAAGTTGGGTTAGTGGTCCAACTTCTTTGATTGGGGCCCCCGTAAGGTGGACCCCATGAAGCCATGTTGGATAAAACACATAGCATTTTTTATCATCAGAGCGCTGCGGTCGTCGAAACACGGAGTGCCTCGAAGGCACCTTCGTTGCTTTGGAGCAACAACAGTTGATGACAATACTAGTGCACGGATATATGCCATAAATTACAGTATTTTCCCTCACCTTACTCTTATGATTTATCATGTCGCGTAAATCGGCAGAAGAGAGTTTCGCCTTAAAACCCATGTCACATGCATCGTCGAACTTTGCATATGGGTTTGTAAAGGAAGTTGGCACATCCCGACTTAGTTCATGTACAGGGGTAACCCCCACACCTAAGTTCTGTGATGACCTTGAAGACAGCCCCGTGCTATATACGGTGGAGCCTATCTTTTTGTTGTGGGCGCATAGACCCTGGAACATGCCCTTGGGCGCATGCTTTCCTGAAGTCATGGCAGAATGTCTGGCCTTCTTGGATATGGGCGCACAGAACGGATCATCAGAGCCTGGGCACATAGCTCTAGGTGCATGGACCTTGGCGTATAGCTCTAGGTCATCAGAGCCTGGGCGCACAGCACTAGACGCATGGCCCTAGGTGCATAACCTGTCAAAGACATAAGTCCTCTGGCCGAAGTTATGCGCCCACATACTGCCTTGGGTGCATAGCTCTGGGCGTATGCTTTGGAAAATAATGCTATTTTCTTCCAGTTTTGCCTTCTTCGTTTGCGAGCCTCGCTGAATTTGTCTAGAGCATTGAACACTTCGATTCTTGGCATCGTAGTATTTTTTTTTGCCAAGTCTCGAGTGTGAACACTCTGTTGTTGATTGCACAAGAGGGAATTCGCTGGGTTAGTAGAGCCCAGAACGGTATGTGCCCTCTTCGCGGTGGGAGCTCCTATGGAAGGATTATATACCCCCATGATGGAGTTTCCCTTCGGTTGCATATCTTCTATGACACTGGCAGGATATGCAGTGCGAGCCTTCGGAAGCCAAGTCTTGCGAGACTTGTTTCGCTTCACTAATTTCGAGAAAGTAGATCTGTCCCTCGAGAGCATCTCTTTGAACGCCTGATGATCGAACTTCATGACCAACATCTTCTAACAGCTCCCCACTTTATCGGTATCGGATTGCATCACCACCTTTTCATCAGAGGAAAAGGTAGTCCCCAGCAGAGTTGCCATTTTTGTGGACACACACAAAAAAGAAGAAGAAATGCTGTCTTTTTTTATTGGCGCAAGGCACCACAAATCGAGTACGTCTGAGAGATCCTGCAATGAGGATCCCCTAGTACAAAATGACTTCTGGGGAATGGAACGATAGAGATCGAGCGACAGTTGCTCCTTTACTCCGTTGACACTCCGATTTACAAAAGTGGGAGAAAACCTAAGAAAATTGCTAACTCTCGGCTCACTGGCAAGAAGGGCAGCAATTTGGCTCTTGAAATGCTCTTCATTCTGTATTTTTGAAGAGGTATAAGAACCCTATTTATTATCATTTTGCACTGAAAAGACTATAATGCGCCCACAGGGGAAAATATACTGATTTTCCATGTAGGTGCATAGACTTTCTTTGGGCGCATATGGTGTAGGTGCATGAAGGCTGCATGATTGTGGGTTGATCGCGGGGTTGACGTGGCCGCATATTTCGGTACAAGACTGCTCGTGGAGACTGATGTGGCTGCATGCTCCGGTGCACGACTGGTCGTGGATGTTGACCGAGTCGTAGAATTATCTTGACTTGGGCGTATAGGTTGGAATAGGGCTATGTGCCCCCTTTGGAGGAGCCATTTGGGAGCATAAGTTATGCTATGGGTGCATAGGGATGGGTGCATAGGCTTCTCTATGAGTGTCAGCCACTCTCTAGCTTGGGCGCATAGTAATCTCTGACTTGGGCACATAGCTCAGTTCTGGCTTAGGCGCATAGCTCATTTCTAGCTTGGGCGCATAGGTGCTTCTTGGTTTCGGTGCATGGATACTTCCTGACTTGGGATGCTAAAATTTTTATGCTTCTACAGTTATCCCCCTCGGGAGCATCGGGTACATCATGTCATGTATGTTTTACTTTCATCATGTACTCCTGTGCTTTTACTATTCATGCATACTCTTGTGATTTATGTACTCTCATGGTCATAGAGCCCTCATGTATAACTTTATATGCACTCATTTATGAGCCTCCATGTGATGATCATGTACAATAACATAACCTGTCTAGATCCTTGTGTATTGATTGTGGTATGAGGGAGTAGAAATAGTCATGTGAACAATTCTAAGTAGTGTAATCATGTACAACTCAGTTGTATAATCATGTATTGATCAAGCCATTCACATGCCTATCTTATACTCTAAACGTCACTTGTAGTTCTTTACTTATAGTAGATATTTTTAGTACAGTTATCTCTCTCGTTTTCATATACATTTCTGTCAATGATTTATGTATCTTACTCTATTGCATGTTTTATATTCCTGTCATGATATAAACTATTGAGATATTGTGCTCGTTCCTGTCCGGATTGAACCTGTTAAAAATATTACAGGTAACATAGAGATTCACAGCTAGCCTAGAGGACCATTAGAGCTTGGAGTAGATTGCTAATTTATGGTTTAGTTTTCTCTGTTGGAACTTGTATTGTAATAAGTGGAGATTTGAGTTATGTTTTAGATTGTTTGAGATATTATTATTTTAGAAGTTTATTTAAGTTGTTGCTTTGAGTTTAGTATAGACTTATGTGTTATCTTATTGTTCGTAGACTGTGATTGAGTTATATCATATCTTGTACTTGTCCTCCATTCGAAGTTGAGATTTATGGTAGGTACATTATATATATTGCGTGAGTTATTTAGTAGCGACCTTGAACAACGTTCTACCGCCGATTCTGCGGCGTAGGCTGGACGTACCCACTTCTCGTGCCCCTACACTGGGTGCGGGTTGTGACACATGGAAAGATACGTCATCATGAATTAGGGTGCCATCTCCTGTCTTTGTTTGGTTGGGGGGATGGTACGCTAATTCAATGGTGCGTATTGGACCATGTTATAATCCAATTGACTTATTTATTGAGCAGTTTATATTCAGTATTATGGCATGATATTATGTGCCTTGTTAAGTCCCTCTGAGGACCTGGTTATCTCTCCAGGTGAGTATTCTTGTCTTCCGTAGGTATTCTAGCCGAGATCGTGATCTTCTCCATCCCTTCGAAGATGATGTGTCTTGGGTCTTTCTTGCTACCTTCGCTAAATCCTTTCATATTTCTTGTATTTTTTTCTTTTAAATAGTTGGTAGTGGATTTGTCTCCGCCCAATATATTGTACAAAGACAAATCATGGTAATTATATGATATCTTTATTTTTTTTATTGTGTGGATGAGATTAGCTAGCTGTGATTTTACTGCATTTATCGCTTACATATATTTATTATACGGCTGTCATGTCTACGTTCCTAGTCCTATGTATTTTGGGACTGGGGTGTTACATATTTTTGTGGTGGCCCATACAGGTCAAGATAAATTGTTTGGTTACTTTACCGTACCAAGCAAGCCTACGTATAGGATTAGGGTCTAGGACCTCATCCACATACTCGACCTTCTCGATTCTATTTTGACTCCCTTGATTTGCATCTTGCTTGATTCCTTTTATCATTATTCTTATCTTCCCATCGTGCTTACTAAAGGTTAGAAAGGTGACCTCTACTAGGTAGACATGTTCCATTGTCCCATCATACTACCAGTTTAACTCTTGTAAGTTGGGTAGAATGTCTCACGACCTACTAATTCCTTCATACTTATGACCCATTATAGTGAGTACTTAGCGGATTACCTAGACTATAAATCTTTAGAGGACCATATCCTACTGGTCGACCAAAGCCTTAGACAAGAAGACAATAGGATGACTGTATAGGCACCAGTACCGGACAAGACTTAGATTTTTGGAACTTGGACTATTTATGTTTTCTTGAAATCATTATCCCCTACTTATATGTTGACTACTTTGACTAATGATGCTAATATAGCCTAGTTTTTGCAAGGTCATTCTTTATCAAGCTTGTTCAAGACATATACTATTGAGCGCGCGCTTACTAATATATTGTCTAATCTGAACCTGTGCATGATGGTCTGATCAACCTAGTGCACTTTGGTTCGCTTCTCATACGATTATCATATGTGGTTTGAGATATAGTTAAACTTGCCCTCTAGGATCTCAACCGCAACTGACAACCTCTCTTTTGAACTATTAAATCGCATTTGAACCCGCAATTGTATTGGCTCACATCTCCCTTGAACTCTTGATGTTTTGTAAAGGCGTAGCTAGCCTCGACCAAGTCATATGACTATAACCTTGCCATGAGCTACTCGTCCTTCCCTTCGACCCTATATCGACTATCGCGACTTTATAATCGTTTAGAAACCTTAGAATGATTCCAATTGTTCTCTTAATCGTTCTCTCAATTAGACAAATAGTATACCAATTTCTCTCAATGAACCATATCTCCTAAGTCCCTAAATTATTCTCTTTGATCTACTCGATCCCTTACTATTTTCTAATTCATGTTATCATGATCTTATTGCCTTAACTAGCGACTATCATTCAAAACCATATCCGTGATTTATTTTGCTACTATCTAAATCACGATTATCTAATGCATGTTTGTGTTAAACGTCGTTTCCTTGCCCCGTCCAATGATTTGATCAGTTTTACTTATCGATATACCCTCGTACCTTCTCACCCCCCTAATTATTTTAATTTCGAGGACGAAATTCTTCTAAGTTGGGTATGATATAAATTCCCTGAAGTTTTACTACATTTTTAAATTTTTATTTATTTTGGTATAAATTTTTCGTTTTGGTATTAGTACGTCGAAAACGAATACAGATATGATTTGATATATTTCTTAGATAAAAAGTTTTATTATAGGTTGGCAACTAAAGATATAAATACTTGTTCGGTAAATATTTTGTATATAAATGTTTATCCACCAAAAGTTTGTATTATAAAAAGGTTTTTTTTTCTTATTATTACAAATATAGAAAAACATACAGTTCATTTCACTATAGTATAGTTAAATATTTTATTTGCTTGAAATGGAAATTCCGTCGCACTAGTGGCAAATATTATTTATTTATTTATACCAATTTTAAAAATAATATATACATCTATATTTTGTACGAGTTGAATGCGAGGAACATGAAATTTGATTCATGTACATTTAAGTTTTCAAGAACAAATTATTTTATTTACTCACAAAAAGTTATTCAAATATTTAATATTTATTTTCAAATTTTTTTTACTATTATTATATACTATTTTATTATTATTTAAAGATAATTTGAAATTTTTTGATTTAAGCTAAATTATTTATGGTAAATTAATTTAATATTTGATCTATCAAATTTGATTTTTAAACAATTTTAATAAATGATTTGATTTATGTAGATTTAATCAAAATTTGAATTTGAATGAAATGGTTTTCGAACTATCTAAATTAAAAGATGGAATTATCAATTGGGGTTTAAACTACTACTCGTTCTTATCCAACTAGGAGTGTTCACTTCCTATAAATAGGAGAGCCTCTATATGTTTTCTCTATAAACTCCACAAGCCCAATTTCTCTCCATAACATAAGTGCATCGTATCGGTGTCCAATATCTTATTTCATGTATATATATATATATATATATATATATATATATATATATATATATATATATATATATATATTATCCTCCCGTGTCGGACACACCCCGACACAATTAATCCCTAAACCTAACCACCCCCGTCGGCAACCCCCTGATCACCATCACCACCGATGTTGACTCTTCTGTTCCCGATCATCCCCTCTCTGCCGCTGCACCAATCAACGCCTCCACGTCCACCCGACCACCAACTCGTCTCCCTTGTCTTCGCTGCAACCATCTTCGACCACCACATCGTCCCTTTCACCAGGCTAACTCCGGCCACATGGTCACCAACACCGCCATAACGTCCCCGTCGATCACCCGAACCACCATGCTCACACCTCTCCTGCTTCTTCCACCGCCATATCCGCATCCCTGCCCCGACGCCACCCGTTTCCTGGATGACCACCACCATAGCCCGACCAATACGACAACCCATAAAACCAACACCAGCCACACAAAAGAAACTAATAACACCCGCACCACCGCTGCCACCATCTCACCCCGCTGCTAGCGGCCGGACTCCGCCAGGCCGACGTTCCACGACCCAACACAACCAAACCCCCCAAAAAAAACACCACCAGCCACCACCACACAAAACCCCTAAAACCCATACCTGTCCTCTGCTGATGCCCCGCCGATCTACGGGACAGCGCTTAGCCGCCGGCACCGTGGCGAGGCTTTGCGTTGCTGCGAGATCCGGTCGCCCCCTTAGACTCCACGCGTGTCCGCGTCCTTGTGCGCCGGGCGAGGCGCTCGGGACCTCTCCGTCGACCCCGCAGAAGGTGACCGCGCTACCTCTTTCCACCGTTGATCGCGGTCTCGCTTCTCGGCACCGCGACTCCATAGCTGCGCTCGTGCACTCCCCCTTCGCCGGAACTGCACGAGGTAACCTCCGCTCTCTCTCTCGCTCTCGCCTCTCTTCTCCCGCTCTCTCACGAGCTCTCCTTTCAAACTCCCATGCTTTTTCTCTCTTTACGAGAGAAGCATGTCTCTTACAAAGAAAGCAGGTACGAGTTCCTTCACAGGAAGGAATCTATCTGTTTACAAGAGGGAGAGAGAGAGACATGCTCTCTTAACAAGAGAGGCCATTATTGTTGTTTTTGTTTTATTATTATTATTATTAGTATTGTTATTATTATTATTATTATTATTATTAAGAATGTATGTAAATATGTATGAACTATACATTATTAATATTTTCTGTATTATTGTTATTATTATTAATAGATTTTGTTATTACTGTTGTTATTATTATTATTTTGTTTTATTAGTATAAAAGAAAAAACAACAATAGTCTCTTGATATATTTTTATTATGATTATTATTAGTTTGTTTGTTCTATTTGATAAGACATATAGGTATAACTTAAAAAGGGTATTGTAATATTTTGCCATTATTAATATTAGTAGTAATATTTTGGTAAATTTTATAAAATAATTATAGTAATATATTTGTAAAAAATTATTTCAAGGTATTCATCTATAGCTCTTTGAACTATCACATTTTCTTACAAAATTTAGTTTTCATCTAAAAATATTTTAACTAATATAATATAGTTTTCTACCTAAAATATTATTCTAATAAATTTAGAGTTTTAGCCTGAATCAATTTTTCCATATTTTCAAGTATTTATCTAAAAACTATTTTTACTAGTAAAATATATATATTTTCAAGCATTACAAATAGTTTTCTAAAATAGTATATGTATTATTTCCTCAAAATTTCCTTCGATTATCATCCTGTCTATGGTTAGTCTCACTATTCCTATTCCATTACAAATTCTGTATTTTATTATGTCAACCCTAACAAATCTTACCGTTCTGGACTCGATGGAACAATCCATGCGACCATCGGAGGTCGTCTTGCGTTGTTGTACACCAAAGTCTTATTCTGTGCCATCTTGTTCATCGTAGCACACCAGGCAAGATACCTTGCCATTAGCTATTTATTTTACTTTAGCTCCTATTCATGTATTTATTCATTATTTATTTTTCTGCAAAATAAACTGTGCTATATTGTAGATAATACTGTGTAGTTCTATTTCTCGTACTTATTATTTTTATGCAAATTTAACCTTAGATTTAAGGGACCACCCATATGTTGTGTTGCATTCATTGGCCTTGACACATTTTTTCTACGAAGTCGCGAGTCGCTGTAGAACTCGGACATGCGTCATTGGTTAACCAGCAGTACGTATAAGCCGTGCGGTAGAATTAACCGCTAATAGTGTTGCATGATTAGTTTGACTTAGCGGTTAATAGAGGTTATGTGTTGTGGATATGACATAGTAGGCATGGGGCGGGGAAGAAAATTCCTTAGCGTATGGGCTACTATACACTTCCTTTTTGTGATCCGGATGCTCCACCGGAGATACGGTGTGAGATGACCCTTATTTTACTGACGGCCACTGACGTTCTTCGAAACGTCATGCTCTTATTGATTGGCCTCTGGTGCCCCAAGGGGGGACCATGTCGATCCTATTTTAGCCAGTACCCATGCGTTGGAGGATGTTCTTAAAACTGTATACACTTAGACTAGTTAGGCTACCTTATCCGTTAGGTACGAGTAATCTTGGTTTGGGTACTTGTATCTGATCATGGCTTAGAATAGTAACTTGTCGCAGACTAGTTTGCCACATCTTGTCCTTATTTGGTTGTAGGTGTGGCTCACTACTCCGATGAGAAGTTACTGAACCTTATTGTGGTTCGGATACCATATTGGATCCATAGCATGGAAAGATATGTCATCGTGAATTAGGGTGCCATCTCCTTTCCTTGTTTGGTTGGGGGATGGTACGCTAATTCAATGGTGTGTATTGGACCATGTTATAATCTAATTAACTTATTTATTGAGCAGTTTATATTCAGTATTATGACATGATATTATGTCCCTTATTACGTCCCTCTGAGGACCTGGTTATCTCTCCAGGTGTGTGTTCTTATTTTCTGCAGGTATTCTAGCCGAGATCGTGATCTTCTCTATCCCTTCGAAGATGATGTGTCTTGGGTCCTTTCTCACTAACTTCGCTAAATTATTTCATATGTCTTGTACTTCTTTTCTTTTAAATAGTTGGTAGTAGATTTGTCTCCGCCCAACATGTTGTATAAAGCCAAATCATGGTTAATATATGATATATTTATTTCTTTCATTTTGTAGATGAGATTAGCTAGCTGTGGTTTTACTGTATTTACAGTTTACATATATTTATTATACGGCTGGAAATGTCTACGTTCCTAATCATACGTATTTTGGAACTTGGGCATTATGTGTACCGAATCCACTACCATCTCCGATCCGAGTAACACACTCTCCTACATCATTCCATGACAAAGGTGTACGACACCGTCGACCATAAAGTACCTCAAAAGGTGTCATGCCAATGCTAGCATGGTAGCTTTTATTATAGGTAAACTCTACCAGGTGTAAATGATCCTCCAAGATCCTCCAAAATCTAAGGCATAGTCCGTCAACATATCTTCTAAGGTCTGATTAGTCCTCTTTGATTACCTATCTGTTTGTGGGTAATATTTAGTACTGAACTTCAATTGAGTGGCCAAACTGTGTTGCAGACTTTTTCAAAAATGAGAGGTGAACCTACTGTCTCTGTCTGAAACAATACTAAATAAAACTCCATGAATCTGTACAATCTGTCTCGTAGAGCTCTTCTAGCTTCTCAGTCGATAGCTCTAATGGAATGAAGTTACTGATTTTATCAGTTTATCCATATAGCGTCTTTTTCATCGGGCGTTCATGGTAAGACTGAGATAAAATTCATAGTAATATGTTCCCACTTCTATTCTGCGATAGGCAAAGGCTGGAGTAAACCTTCGGGTCTCTATCATTCTACCATAACTTGCTTCCCCTATTCTTGAGTATATTTTATATAATTTATTAACATTTATTTGTATGACAATTGGAATTTTTGCAAATTACCAACTATAGTTATAAGTAGACCTCTCAATAGTTAATAAGTAAATGCTGATATTATTATTTATTTTATTAACATGAGTATGGTGAGTGCTTAAATTATATAGGAAAATTTAGCATTTATTGCTATTTTTTTTAGAATAGAAAAATTTATTTTTTATTTCTTAAATTCTACAACCTCATATAATATAAATAAGGCTTAGGGTTTTTGTAATCAATAAATTCAGAAGTTAATGATGAAGTCCGGCGACTGCTGTTGGCAGTCGAAGCCCAGCAACTACTATCGATTTCCAGTCGTGGAACGGCTGACCGACTTTACCAGGATCCTTTCCTCTTCCCTCTGGTATAAACTCGAACCTCTTCCCTGTGATCATCTCTAGTACTTGATTATGGTTTCCCCCATGTTATAATAGGTTTAAATGTGGGAGTAGTATAATTTTTTTTTCTACTGTCGTTCCTTGTGTGTATGTGTCGAGAACGAACATATACTAATGATGCGTAGTTGGAGTTGAATCGGGACCTATGGATGTGTTAATAGTTTAAGGTTTTTATCATAAACAGGGAACTCATCTAGCAATTTAGAAGAGGCAGTGAGAGAGAATGGGTGTTCCTGATTCTTTTCAATATAACCTAACTAAATGTCTTAGCTAGCTTGGCAATGTAGGAGAGGTTGGGTGAACAGGTGTTAATGGGCAAATCAATAGTATTGATACATGCACTACTTGTCAGTGCCATCTATATTTGTTAGTTGTAAGAAAAACTTAGGAGAAATGGTAACTGAATACTCGTGTATTATGAGGAACATATAAGGATCTGGTGATATGTTGGATAATAGTAGGTTTAGTTAGAGAAACAAATAGAGGCTTTCATGGCACTGGAAATAGCGGTTGGAGATAACGAATGGTAGTTAGTTTGGATAAACTAGTTTCTCTTTATGTCATCTTGCTGTTATACCTAAGGTGCTCTTATAGGTGAACAAATATAGTGGTATAGTTTGCGGAGTGTAGGCGAGTCCATGGCAGCTTAGCATAGTTGTGATTGTGGGGCGGTTTGGGTGAAACAGTTTGGATAGGTTAGTGGTGTATGAATGTTGGCAAAGTGATAGTATAATATTCGTGTTTAGGGAATGTTCATGTTAGAGGAAGGGAGTTTAAACCTAAGGGAAAGGCTTATGAGAACCAAGAAAGATTGGCAAGATTAGAGAAGGAGATATGCTCCTTGCTGTGTTTGTTTCCATTTGTTAAACGAAAGGATGTATGAAATTATGTAGATATGTCTATTAGAGAAGATAATTTTGAAATGGGAGTTAACAGAGGATATGAATAGGTGAAGATTATGATTTTAAATAAAATGAAATGATAGGGTGGTAGCAGTTGTGTATGATTCTTGTTGACCCTAGTATGTATTAATTAAGAGGGACAATAGGGAAGACTTTAAATAGGCTAATAATACCAATGAATTAATTAATCTTTTATATTAATAGTATAATAAGTTAGCTTAAATGTTAGAGTTTTTTTTTAAAATAAAATTAATGAACCCTTCTTCATTTATAAATGAATGATTAATTAGTTAAAAATATTATTCTCTAGGTCCTTTTGTCACTTTGGACTCTTCGGGTGTGGACGTTGGACTAACTTTTCCTTCTCATCAGCTTCCAAATCCAGGCAAGTGTACCTTGCCATTCATGTACTTCAATTTCCATATTTAATCTTAAATATTTATTTATTCTATTTATGGTAATGTAACACTTAGGGCCGTGTTCGGTACTACGCATCCGAGTCACATTCAGGTGCTGATAGTCGTTAGTGTCGTTAGTGCCATCGGGTATCGATATTAGATATTTACATTTGTGTTTTTGTGACGAAATGTTGCGGTTGCATCAGACCGCAGGATATGTTCATGTGACAGTGCATACTAATAGGTTCCCGTACTTGATTATATCTTGCTATACAGAAGTTTGTGTTTGATTCTAGGACGATGACTTGAGATTCTTATACTGTATTTACTATTATGACTCGATATCCTAGCGAAAGGATTCGACCGAGTGACTCATGGATACGATTCGTAAGGTCACATAGAAGGAGAGAACATACACCATGTGCTTGGGCTACTTTCCCACAGAGTATGCCATTGTCACAATACCAGAGTTTTGGAGATTTTATAGTTTACCACAGCTTCCTTATCGAAACTGTGGGGTATTTTATAGTTTGCTGGAGTGCCTATCAGGTTTCTGAGGTACAACGTGATAGTCCACATGTTCGAGTGATGTTCTTAAATTACATTATCATTTTAGCTGGTTATGTTAGATTCATCATCCTTTATAGTAATATTTACTTTACTTATATATGTCATCACTGTTGTACTCCTGGCTTACTTGTTGCGTCCTGCTGAGGACCTAGTTTCCTTCTAGGTTAGCCGCATGGTCTACATAGGTCTTTGCTGGATTGTTGATGAGCTTCCATTATATTTTTTGTAGAACCCTAGAGGGGGAGGGGTAGGTGAATAGGGTAATAAAATAATACCAACAATTAAAAGCTATTTAGAGGATAATAGATGAGAGAAAGAGAATCAAACACTCGATGTATCCTGGTATCCTCCCAAGGGGCACTCCAGTCCCGGAACTCTCTCCAACTTTAATCCACTATTTGAGTAAATAGTTACACACGAGTTTGGATTCGAAGAGCTCGTCAACTTCTTACACACGAGTTTTCTTCCGAAGGCTCGTCAACTTCAACTTTTTAAGAGAAAAAGAAAAAAGGCTTTTGATCTTCTTAAGCACTTGAAGATCTTCACCACTTGAATACTCTAGCACTTTAGGTTTGATAACAAATAGAAGCTTTATAGAGTAATGGTAATGCTCTCTTGGTAGTTGGAAATTTAAAGCTCAATCTTTACGAAGAGAGAGGAAACCTATTTATGCAAATATCAAGTCAAAAGGAAGTATCAGCCGACAACCGGATTATCCGACGAATTTTCGCAGAAGCCCTTTGGATTATCCGTTGTACATCAACGGCTAGAAATAGAGCCGTTCAATGCATTTAAAGTACTTGATAGTTTCCGTTGGATTTGAAATTTAAATAAGGCCAGCAAGGACAAGCGGATTATTCGTCAGATTTCTGTAGAAGTCTGACGGATTATTCGAACTTTTGCTCACATAGGCTGCTGTGGTTGATCGGATTATTCGTCGGATTTAAGCGGAAGTCCGGCTGATTATCCGAACTTTTGCTCACAAAAGCTGCTATGATTGATCGGATTATACGTCGGATTTCTGCGAAAGTCTGGCGGATTATTCAAACTTTTGCTCACTAATTTGTTGTTTCCGATCGGATGATCCGTCGGATTTCTGCAGAAATTCGGAGGAATATCCGGTTCTCGATATTAGCTTAATTTAAATTTTATACCAAGTTAGTCTGTCATCTTTACCAAAGTGTGTACATGATATCCTAGACGCTTACAGACTCTAGGACGGACAAAGGAGATTTTGATCATCTTGTTTGCCATTATTCTTTGTCACCATCTTCTTTTGAGTGTTTGCGATATATGTCTTTTGACGAAGATCTTTTTCCAGATGCTTCTATCCTTGTCTTTCTTGTTTGTCAGTAATGTTATAGATAATTAGAGCTAAAACAGTGCAGAGGTTAAAAGTAATCAATCTATCAAAATCAATGTGCCAACAATCTCTCCCATTTTGATAATTGACAAAAGTGTACGAGTTAAGGAGAAGACTCCCCCGTAAATAGATATCTCCCCCTTAATACGATTTCTCCCCCTTTGGCATTTAGCAAATATGGAACAAACATAACGAGATATATGAAAATTTAGCAGAGACATAAACGGCAAAAAGTAGATTTTATAAAGTAGACAAAATATAGCAGAAGGTCGCACAGGGCCATAATAAAACAGACAACATACTATTAGTCCGCGAAGGACGAAACTAAACACATTTTGTAGAACATAAAAAAAGTCCCTAAAGGACTACACACAACAAAAGTGATAACACCACTAGAGACAATAACCGTCAACTGTCAGGAGCACCAGATGGACCTGCCTCATGATCCTCATCATCAGTAGGGGCTGGGGTAAAATCACCATAAGGATCAATACCATAATGTACTGTTTGCCATAAAAAAATCAACAACAGGTATTATAGAACACTGGAATTAATTCCAAACTCGCTTGTACAAAGAAGGGCCTAGAAAGAAAGCCTAGGAAACAATCTAAGTACAATTGTTTAGTTTTGATTTTGGGGGCGACGGTAGAGGCTCGGGAAAGTGCTATCAACTCTGCCTTACTCTGTGGACTATTTGTTGTAGTCTCTAGCTCGTGAAGATATTGCTTTTTTCTTGAAGGTTGCCAGCAATTGCAGGGGTGTGGCCCCCTGCTATTTATAACAGGATAGATTTTGAGCCGTATGGTCGGCTTGCGGCCACGTGGCTAATTGGCACGCAAAGACCCGCTCTCGGGCTGCCATTTGTCGATTTATTAGGATTTTGTTACAGCAAATCTGGGTAGTTGAGAAATTGGTCAGATTGCCACGTGTTTCGTTGTGTATGGTGTTCTCAGTCTTTGATCATGTGGGGTCGCATGAGACTCATGCGGCTAGGATCATAGTTACATGAAGTTTGGAAACTTTGGGGCCGCATAAGCTGGACCGCATGAGGTTCATGCGTCTTGGATGACGCTCTTTTGGCCGCATGGAGGCGTACGAACCCTGCCTTTGGGCGATGTCTCTACGTCTTATCTTTTTTGTCGAAGTGTCAGAACTGTCATGTTTTTTCAGGGCTTGTCAGCTTTATCAGTCGAATTGCTCCTCCTTGGTCGCATATTTTCCTTTTACACTGTTCGTCGATGGGCCGCATATGTCTTTAACAGTCATGCAGCTTTCCTTCATATGGACCTGTTTGGCCCAATGTACCTATGCGATAATTTGTAATCCGCATGAATTCCATATTTTTCATGTTTCTACAAGACCCCCTTCAAAGTTTTCAAATTGTAAATTTGGAATACTTTGAATAAGAAGCATGAAAAATATGCCAAGTCGTTGGGTGTCTTCAAGTTGCAGAGAATGGTTTTGAACTGCAAAGAGATCTTGAGTCGTAGAGAAATACTGAGCCGCAGGGGGATCCTGAGTCGTAGAGAAATACTGAGTCACAGGGACTCTTCGAGCCGTAAAGATTCTTCCAGCTATCACTGCTGCATTTAATGCTCTTGATTCGATTTCGGATTTGGGTTCTCTTTTTTCGAGATAAAGCTGACAGTTACTAGGGATAAAATACCCAAATGTCATCATTATCTTTAATGATCTCGAGAATCGAAGCGGCACCATTTCTGGAACCTCTATAAATAGGAGTGATTTTTGAAGAGAAATTTTCTCTCTTTTTACCTCCTTCTCTTTCATCTTCGTCTTCCTATCTTCAATGGCTCTCAAAGCTTCCAAGTCGACTGCGGCCAAAGGAAAGGGGCTTGCTTCTCCATCGAGGGCGGCGGACTCCTCTTCCACTCACTCCGACGTACACCCTCCCATCAAAGGTAAGGACAGTAGGGAGACGATGGCTACGTTGTGCTATATTGCTTTCTGTGCAATAAGCTTTGGTCGATGCGTACCCTATCTCAGTTGAACCATATGTGTTCTGTATGATAAGGCTGTATGAGCTGAGTCGCATAAGTGCTGCATAAATAACTCAGGATTGATCTTTATCAATGCTGCATGGTTGTGTCGCATAAGTGTCTCCTGTTTGAGCCGTATGGGTGTTTCATATCTCGAGCCGCATGAGCGCTTCAAGCCGCATAAGTACCTCAGTCGTGTGAATATTTTGTAACTGAGCCGCATAAGTATGATCGAGTCGCATGAGCATATGTCTCCTGCTGCAAAGGTCTTATTTTGGCTAGGTTTTGAAGAATAAACTTCTAACTTTTGCTTGTTCTCTGACTTTTGTAGTGGACTTGCCTTTAGCTCCCTCGGGAGAACTCTTGATAGGATAAGCTCAATCTGCGTCGGGTGTAACTTTTGATCAGATAGTCGAACGTGTGTCGATTCAGATTAACCGAAATCAACCTGAAGGCCGGCTGAGGGAGATCAGAAACCAGTCTTTCTTTTTCTTACTTAGCATGATGAACTCCGGGCAACTGAATGGCATTCATCCGAAGCCTCTATTTTTATTCGGGAATGCCTTGGCTATTTTAGATCCGAGCGTCATAGAGAATCTTGAGAGTTGGGATTTCTATTTTCAGGAGGAGGAAATTCACATACCCTTGATGGAGCACCACTTTCCTTTATCTGGTTTCAATATTGTACCTTTTGAGAGGAAGATGTCGAGTTCTCTAACTTTGGATCAGCAGGGGATCTTTATAGGCCATATCCGTTTCAATAACCTTACGAGGTCTGTGGTCGCAGTGAAGTAATCAATGAGCTACTCCGTTATTGGGCTAGCTCCTGGCAGTCTCATCAACGAGTTGAAGCCTAATATGTTTTTGACTGAAGTGACACCTTTTTGAATCAGATTGCTCTTAAAGGGTCATACCCTGTAGGAAGATTATCCTTACTAAACTGGCAGCATCGTTCCCCTCCCTAGGTTAACCTGACTTCTTGGATCCTGGCGCAGTAGAGGGTACCTTTCGACAGACTGGCCTCTACTATGCCATCAGAGGCTCCTGCTATGGCTTGTTTATGAATCCAAAGTTATTTACGGCTTTGTTTAAGATGTACAATTGTCAGACGAGGACCTTTTTTACTCCAGGTGGAGAGATGGGGCTCGCTCTCCATGAAATGCATAGTGTATCCAGATTGCCTTGGGGCGATGTGGCTTATGAAGAGTATACCCCGACAAACAAAGAATTCAAAGAATTAGAACGGCGGTATCCTGGGTTCCTAGCCCTATATCAGGAATTGTTATGTCACCACAGCACCCGTCAACAAATATCCAAGAAGAAGGATGATAGTTCAGAAGGGAACCTTTCTCACATCACGGCTTGGATTGGCTATCTTTTTAACCTTAGCGCATCCGGTCGAGTTACTGTTAGGTGTCCCCAATCTCTGAAGCAGGTGGATGCGCAGGTACGAAGTACTAAAAGGTCCCGTGCTGCTGGTGATAGATTTGGGAGCTTGAGTGACACCTTTAGCTATTTTTATCATGATACTCAACTTCTGTCTGCTAAAGCTATCTTGGCCGGATACCTGATGATCTGGTTGAGGGTTTGCGTTGTTTCAGCGGGTTCTGGTGCGATCGAGAGGATTAGTCGCAACCTGATCCTCCCAGCGGTGAAGCTAGTTTTTGGGGCCAAGTTGGCTCTGCTTCCTGCGATGGTATGCAGCATCCATAGGGGTCTTCGTTCCTTTACGTCGAAAGTCATTGCTCGTGATCTTACGAAACCGTTCAACAGAATCGAACTGCCGTATCATTATTTAATTGGGTGGTTATTGATGCATTACCCCTCTCTGATGCGGCCTGGTCCCGAGGGCGATGCGACAAGTGACGATGCCTTCATCTACCATTATCGTGACATGCCCTGGAACTGTACTAGCTTTCCTGATTGTCGATTTGCTCTCGCACGAGTGGATAGATACTCTTCTTTTGTGTCGGTCCCACCTTTTACCGAGGAGGAGATGGGACGCGTTCATCTTGATAGTGCTGTAGCGCCCAAGTCTTTATCTGAAAAACTATTTCGCTGGTTGCAGAGTATCCGTCCTTCCCACCTGGTGTACCGCAATCGTAATATTGTATACCTAGAGCCATACCTAACTAGCCGGTATTCTCGGCAATTTGGGTATAGCCAATTATTTTTGGATACCCCTAAACCTTGCCTGGGCTTCGAGGGGAGTGTCTTGGATGGTATCCGAGCCTGGCACTATTATTCGGCGACCCATACCCGGGCCAACTTCGTCTTACCTAATGCCGAGACTTCGGGGCGTATTGCCTACATGGCGGCTCTTCGTCATATATCTGTGAATGTGCCTCCCAACGACTTTGATCCTCGTACCAGCTTTATTGTCGGTACAAAATTGGAGGAGCGACTGAGGGACTCTCGAAAAAGGACGAGGAAAGGAAAGAAAAAAGTTTCTGATTCTGACTCTAACAGCACGGAGGAGGAGGAAGATGACTCTGAGGGTCTCCAGCCCTCTACAAGTTCTTTGGCTATGCGTGTGCCTTCACCTGTGTCGAATCCTCCATGTGCACCAAGCGGACCTGAACCCCTTGTCGCTGGCAGACCTCGATCTCAGAAGTAGACTGCGGCTAGGTTCCGTAGGCTTGGCATGGAGGAAACAAGTAGTGGCACCGAAGTTGATATAAGGGTAAGTTGTTTCACGACAAGTCCCCATGTTGTCCTTGGAATGTTATCCGAAGGCTCTCTTTTACAGGCATCGGAGGAGACAAACCTTTTATCACTAGCTGTCTCCCATGCGGCTTCCTCTTTGGGTGCCGACCCTGAAGTTGCGGGGTCCTCACAGGTTGGTGCTGATATCATTACGTTTGTTCCTGGAGCAACATGGGCGGAAGGAACAAGCCTTGATGGTTCGCTTGCCGCCGCTGACCCCACCGGAGTTGTGGAAATGGTGGGAGGTGTCAAGACAACTCTTGCTGAGCCTCAGCCGTTGCCTTTTTCCTCTGGTAAGCTATACCACTTTCTCACCAATGAGGAGATTTTTTTCCTTCAACTCCATCTTCTTCATGTCAAGCTGATTGCCGGTTGCGCCGGAACTACATAACCTGTCTCGTCGCTACCGATGGCGGATGTGGCCGCGGAGGAGAAAATAGCAGAGGATCCAGGTGCCGACCTGATACGAGCAAAAAACATTCCATCTTCCTTACCGACTCAAGTTGAGGCACCTTCTACCGTGTTGAGTACAGACATCTCGGCTCCTTCCACCTCTTTGGCGCATGCGGGATCGGTTGGAACTGCCTCTTTCTCGGAACTTGAACTTTCTGTCCTGTCTAGACTTCAGCTCCTTTGGACTGCAGAAAAGGAAATTACTGCTGTACGGGAGTCTCGTCGCTCGGAGTTTATTTCCCTTATAACAGGATCTTCAAGCTCAAGTGTACCTCCTTCCCAGAAGCCCTCAGCTTCCTTAGATGCTATCCCGTCGACTCCGTCCTCTCTGGAGAATTTGGACGAGTCGTCAAGGGACGTTGTTGAGAGCTTTTATCACCATTTGAAACAGGGGGTCGAGGCTACTTTGAAGAGAGGGACTTCATTTGCTGTGGCCCACCACTGCGCCCATGGCCAGATTGCCCTGCTGAAAATGCTCCTGGGTGGAGAAGGGGTGGCCGTCCTTCTGGAGCACAAGCTGGCAGAGGCTCATCAGTGCCTAATCCAGTTGCAGAAACTGCCAAGCTGTGCCGGAAGAGAGAGATTTTCTTGACTTGCGAGGAGACTATTACTCGTGCTATGGTCGAAACCAACGATCAGCTCCTCCAGCTCCAGGCTAGGCTAACGTCTCTGGAGACTGAGCTCCAAGTCACCTGTCAATATGGTGGGAAGATCTGGAAGGAGACTGATGAAGTCACCCGAACCTCTGCTGCTATAGAGAGAGCACTAAAGAGACTGGAAGAAAATTTGCAGGCTCATGCGCATCTGGAGGACGTCGAGAGGTTATCCCAGGAAGTTGAACACCGAGTCAAACTAAGACTTGAGCGCTCAACTACGAAGCTGGAGGACACCCTTAACAAGTTGTGTGTCGCTGATGAGTAGTGGACTTTGCTCTCCATTTTCTTCTTTTTTTGACAGAGCAGAATAGATTCACTCCGCTCTGATGAGCTTGTAATGACATTTTGATTGAAAAATATCCCCTGGGGGGACTTTATGTGGACCTATTGCCCTTGGGGGCATTTTTTTGGAAAATATGAGCAAATAGATTTGAAAAGATATTTTGTGGACCTACTACTCTTTTAATACACCGATGGTGTGAGTAATAGTTTAGGATAGTTTTTGGGCGACTCATTACCATTTTTTGTGTACTGGCGAGGCGAGTACTGATAATAAGTGAAGAGAAGGCCGGAACATTTACTCAGAGGTAATGAAGACGTGGTAAATATGGGTTTGAAGTATAGCCTTCCTATTTAGAGATAATGAGGACGTGGTAGGGGTAGGCCAAATAGAGATACACAGAATAACTCAGAGGTGCTATCAACGTGGAAGTTCTTATGCATTGGGTGATTTGTCAATAATGGATGGAAAAACAACTCAGAGGTAATATGGACGTGGTTGTTTTTCTTGTCGGGAGAATTTTGTGGACCTATTACCCTTTTTGTGCACTGTTGGTGCGAGCAATATATTAGGATAAATTTTATGGACCTATTACCCATCTGTGCACTGGTGGTACGGGTAATAGATTTTGAAACAGAGCCCCATAGGGGTGATATGGTCGTGATATATGGTGGTCGAAACATCATAGCGAAAGTTCAGAGGTATCAATACACAGGATTTGTCACTCGTAGAGATGTAATGCGAGTCCCCCCGGAGGAGGGAGAACATAGTATAAGTTCAGGGGTACCTGATGTACATAACTCGACACTCTAGATATATTTATCTCTTTTTTTGTCAGCCTTTTATTGATGAGGTAAGGAACTCCGGCTATGGGGACTATATCATCAGGGGAGGTACCATCCACCTGTGCCGCCAGGTATTCGGCGAGTTCTACGTCCTCTTCGGCTACCCTGCGATCCCAGAGGTTGGGATGCCGTCTTGGGCAACTTGACCACCGAGGGTTTAACTTAAGATATTAGCTTGCCTGGGTATGTCGGATCGACATTTAGTTTCCGGCTCATCCTGGAAAGACGAGTGGCAATTGGCTCGGCAAGGGATTTTGTGCATTTTGGAAATTGGATCACCATCGGCCCCGTGATGGGCTCTAGCTTTTGAATTTGGGAGTCGACTGACTATTGGTTCCGACTGCGCAACTTGAACGAGAGAACCAGGCACCTCTTTATGCAAGGTTGCGATAAGGGGTATTATTTTGCCTGATTTACGGGTCTGGAGGTGAATTATCAAGGGTTCTTCGGGCCCCAAGTCTGGATGCACCCACATGATCTCTCCTCCCGATGTGGTGAGGGGTAACATTCCAGATGTCTGGCTCTGGGCGGGTGGAAGATTAGTAACCTCCATCATATCCCGGGGGACAGGTACTACCCCGTCTGGAGTGCTTGTTGGAGGGAAATCGCCGAACTGAATAGATACCATGTTCTCCGCCACAGTAACCTCTTCAAAGTCTATCGACAGGGCTTTGGAGTCGATAAGACTCTGGATGTACCGCTTCAATTGGAAGCAATCCTGGGTGGCGTGATGGACATAGCGGTAGAAGTGACAGTACTTCGGGACCTCTATTTCTGCTGCTCGGGGCTCGCGCCTTGGTGGCGGGAGCTGGATCCTACCCCCTTGCAAGAGTATATCGAAGATATGTTTGACATGACTATCTTTGAACGAGTAATTGATCTTGGGCCACTGACCTTCCGCCTGTTTTTGTTCAGGCTTATGAGTCGTATCAGTGACCATAGCCTGCTTGTCCTTGTTGTCCCGGTTGGTGGTGGTGCCACTATTATTATTACTGGAGGTGGTGCCAGGACGTCTGCCCTTATCTTTTCCGTCTGGGATGTGTAATGCCAGCTGTCGAGCCTTCTTCAATTTTGCCTTCGCGTTGGTTGCACTTATGATGAAAGTCGTCCAGTCTCTGAACTGATCGTCTTCCATCCAGAGGCTAATTACAGGGAGCAGCTTCTTCTGGCAGATTTCAATTAGGGAGCTCTCGGGATTTCCCTGAGGCAATTTCATCGCGGTTTAGCAGAACCACTCGATATAGTTCCTCGTCAGTTCCCTCTCTCCCTGAAGAACGCCCATGAGAGATGACATCATGACATCATGCCCCACTTCATAGAATCTCTCCTGGAATATGTGCTTGAAGCCGTCGAAAGAATGGATACAGTTGTCGGAAAGGTTGCGGTACCAGTCGAATGCGATCCCCTCCAATGCTCCGATGAATAATAGCGTGAGGATGGCATCACTATGCGGCAAGTGGTCGGTTGTTACTTCAAAGTAAGTCATGTACCGACTAATAGAGGTCTTTCCATCATAAGAATCTCCATGCGACGGGATATGGCTATCGTATTCTGCGATCCCGAGAGGAGTCTCGGGATTTGAACATCGCTCGGAGCTTCTGGACTTCCCTCCTAGCCTCCTTGGCTTCATCTGCAGCTGAAGGAACGGATGGTGCTACGGGATCATCACCCAAATGAGGGGCAGTCATGTTGGAGTCCGCGTTGACTGCGGGTCCCAAGCTTGTTTGTCCGGGCGTCCTCGCTGGTTGAGCTGGTAAGACGGCTTTGATATCATCCACCGACTTGACTAAGGACAGGAGCATGGCTTCGAGCACTTCTAGCCGTTGTCTGTCGAAAGGCGCTTCATGATCGTCGTCAGTCATAAAGACCGTCCTCACGTGGTAGAGGTGGAAGGGATTGTGGTAGAGGTACTCTCAGTACCGTACCCTTGTATAGAGAAATTGTCAGAAAATATCGGAATATCGTCTTCGTCATACTCGGAAGGGGTGCTACTCCCTGTGCAGGAAGTCGCATCGTCTTGGTGAGGAAAATCTGATTCTGTTGTAGAGTTCAGGGGGGTCTCTATCCCGTGCATGTGCTCTTGGTACACCGGGTCGTCGCATACATTGACGGGGCTGCTACCCCCAGCTTCATCTACTCTCAAGGAGGCCGAAGGTGCACCCCCGAGTGCCCGAAGCTTCTTTTTCGATCGGGTGCCTAAATAGACACCCCCTGTGGTGGATGGAAACCCCCAAATGAGGGTCTCCTTGCAATACTGGCTGAGATGGTCGGGCTGGAAGAGCATGTCTTCTTTCCTCCCTTGCCAGGGCGAACCTTTTGAGTTGAATTACAGGAAGCAAAAGAAAACTCTTCATCTCATGGAAAACTGACTGCCGATCTTTTGGTACTGCTGATTTATTGCAACAGTAGTTGATGATGACTTGAGTGCAACGACGCCCCGAGAGAGACTCATTCCATGCTGACACTACCGTCTTGCACTTGTGAGTAATCATGACACGTAAGTCAGTAGGAAGCTGCTCTGCCTTTACACCGAACTTATGAACTCGGGAATCCCGAGCGCACGAGTGCTTAGGCATCATGTTTGTTTCCTGATCCGTGGCTAGTAAAAGCACTTCCTCTGGATCTTTAGAGGGATACTTTAAAGATCCACCCTGTCCGTTAGCCCTGGGGGACTGGACGCGGGTCGTTCTGTACAACTTTTCGTCAGGAGCCCGTCTAACAGTTAACAGGGCCCACTGACAGTCAGCAACTTGGACAATTGACTGGGCTGGTTGAGCCCGCACTGCCCTAGACCTTTTTGACTTAGCACCCAGAGGCACATAGTAAAAAGAGTCCAGACTGATACATCCCACCTCTTTAATAGGCCGCATGGAGTCGGGCCCGCATGAGAGGCGGTCGAACACAGAGCATCTGACAGGGCCGCATGAGATGTTCTGTCTGTGTGAAGGATTGGTCATCGCATTGACCATCTTCTTGCGGCTAGAGCTGGCTGTCGCATGGATCATCTTCCTGCGACGAGAGTTGGCTGCCGCATGAGTTGTCTACCTGCGGCCAGAGTTGGCTGTTGCATGGGCAGACTACCCATCTCCTCTCTACGGCCTCCTCTTTGTCCGTATGGAGTTCCTTTGTACCCCCCAAAACATAGCATCGTAGTATTTTTCTCTGTTGGATTTGGGGACAGTAGGGTCCTCTGCGGTCGAAAACTAAGCAACATGAGAGTTCTGGTCATCGTCTTGGACTGCAGAAGGAGCTTCTTCGAGAACTTGGTCGGGGGCATTCGTTTTATGCACCAACACCTTGCGAGTCTACTTCGGGTTCGCTCGCTTCTGAGACGGGCTGGCGCTCCCTTCAGAGAGCAATTCTTCGAAGCCTTGCTGGTCGAAGCGGACCACAAGCATCTGCTGTGTATAGCCGGGCTTGGACGTGTCAGATTGCGTCACCAACTTCTCATCGGAAGAGAATGATGTCCCCAGCAAAGTCGCCATCGTGTTTGCCATAAAAAAATCAACAACAGGTATTATAGCACATTGGAATTGATTACAAACCCGCTTGTACAAAGAAGGGCCTAGAAAGAAAGCCTAGGAAACATTCTAAGTACAATTGTTTAGTTTTGATTCTGGGGGGTGACGGTGGAGGCTTGAAAAAGTGCTATCAACTCTGTCTTACTCCGTGGACTATCTGATGCAGTCTCTAGATCGTGAAGATATTACTTTTTTCTTGAAGGTTGCCAGCAATTGCAGGGGTGTGGCAACCTGCTATTTGATAGATTTTGAGCAGCATGGTCGGCTTGCGACCACGTGGCTGATTGGCACGCAAAGACCTGCTCTCGGGCTGCCATCAGTCGGTTTGTTGGGATTTTGTTACAGCAAATCTGGATAGTTAAGGAATTGGTCAGATTGTAACGTGTCACATCGCGTATGGTTTTCTCAGTCTTTGATCATGTGGGGTCACATGAGACTCATGCAGCTCGGATCACAGGTACATAAAGTTTGGAAAATTTGGGGCCGCATAAGCTGGGCCGCATGAGGTTCATGTGGCTTGGATGACGCTCTTTTGGCCGCATGGAGGCATACGAACCCTACTTTTGGGCGACGTCTCTACGTCTTATCTTTCTTATCGAAGTGTCAGAACTGTCATGTTTTGCCAGGGCTTGTTAGCTTTATCAGTCGAACTGCTCCTCTTTGGTCGTATATTTTCCTTCTACAGCTGTTCGTCGATGGGCCGCATATGTCTTTGAATAGTCATACGGCTTTCCTTCATGCGGACCTGTTTGGCCCAATGTACCTATGCGATAATTTGTAATCTGCATGAACTCCATATTTTTCATGTTTCTATAGGTACATAAACCCGTAGATGTTGGGATCAGTGAAGCGAGGTCCCGGGTAATCAGGATTAGGAGTATTGGGATTGACATAGAGGTTGCGCTCCTCAAACATGCGCTGAAAGTAGTAGGCTTGATCCATGAAGCCATGATGGATGAGGGTGCCGAGTCACTGGGTGGATGCCTGAATACGCTCCGTAGTGGAGAAAGTGAGTTGGTCGAATTTTCGATCGATGTAGCAGCGGACATTTGGAGTGAGAATCGAGACAGGAGGAGAGGTAAGCTGCAGTCGGAGTGGCACGACCACGGGCTTTAGATTTTACAAGCGGAGTAGGACAGGGCTCACCAACAGGGCATTGAGTCAGATTTACGTCATTGGCCTTGAGAATCATTATGATGTACATGCCAAAAAGAAGAGAACGATGAGGAGATTCACAAATGTGGATCATGGTAAAGACGATCGATTTGGCCAGAAAGAAGGGTTGTTTGGAGACCAGGTAGTACATGGCAATCATTTTTCTGCAGTTAGGCTATCCATGTTGCCATATTTGGGAGTGAGAGTATGGCAGAGGATGCGATAAAAATTATGGAAGAAGGGATTAAGATCCTTGTCCCCCAGTTTTTGAACAACAGAGCCACCGCAGATGTTGAAGAGGAACTCGTCATAATTGAGGTCAGGAGAGATGTTGATATGGTCGACGGTGCTTGGAAGAGAATGATGTCCAGCCCGCTCCTGGTGCCCGAGAATACTGGCCAAGGAGGTAGCAGTGACAGTGATCATGACCCCACCAACCTTGGTCTCAAACTCCGGGCCGTTCTTGGTGGGGACGAGATTAGAGTAGAACTTGCGGACAGCATTTGGGAAGTATTCCATTTGCCATTCAAGAAGCTCGTCAATTCCAGAGAAGCAGAAATATTCTCGATGAGAGGGGAAGTTGAGCCAAGAAAGAGGCTTCCTGGGACAGATAGGCACTTTATGGTAGAAGGAGAACTAGTCGCGGGAGTGCTGGGCTGATTTGAAAATGGTAGGATTGAAGCCATAAGTAGGAGCTGGACAAAAGAGGGCAGTAGATAGTGGTGGAGCAGAGGAGGAGAAGCCGACATGGTGGAAGCGTTTGTCATGAGAAGCCATGGAAGATGAGAGGAAGGAGGAGATAAGAAAGAGGTGGTAAGGACGGGAGAGAGAGAGAAGTTGAGGAGTTATAAAGAGAAAAAGGGGTAGTTGAGGAGTCATAGCCATTCATAATGGGGGAACGGACATGGAGGAAGAGAGAGGGATAAAAAACTGCTTCGGTTTTCGCAACTGGTCAGCGAAAACAAAAAAATTGGACAGATTTTGTCGAAAATCCGAAGGAAAATTCGGATGCTGATAAGATCGTCATAAATAGAGTAGGTGAGAGGTCAAGTCGGGTGAGAGAAACGAGGAGTCAGACGAAACGAGGAGTCAGACATGAAAAGTAAATGACAAAGTAAATGTGAAAAATTTGTCAGATTTACTCGAAAATCCGACGGAAGATCCAGTATGGGTTTCTAAATAGCTGCTGGAGTTATTCAAAAAATCTGTCGAATTTATTCGAAAATTCGTCGAAAAATCCGGATGACATAAAAGCAATGTTTAAAAAGATTTTTCAAGGAGACAAATTTTACGGCAAATTAAGTTGAAACAATGTCGGCTAAGTTGATGGTCAGTGTCGATAAACTCGAGACGAATGTCTCCCTCGAGTTGATGGTCCTGTAAAAAGTGGTATCTAATCTCAATATGTTTAGTGCGAGAGTGACAAATCGGGTTTTTAGTGAGATTAGTGGAGCTAGTATTATCACATTTGATAGAGATACCATTAGAAGAAATACCATAATCCACTAGTGTTTGTGTCATCCAAAAAATTTATGCACAACAACACCCGGCCACGATATATTCGGCTTCAGTTGTAGAAGAGCAATAAAGTTTTGTTTCTTGCTAAACCAAGATACCAAGGATTTTCCTAAGAATTGACATGTGCCACTAGTGCTTTTTCGATCAATCTTGTAACTGGTAAAATCTACATCCGAGTAGCCGAGAAGCTCAAAGGATGTGGATTTTTGATACCAAAGTCCCATGTTAATGGTGCCTTTGAGATATCAAAAAATACGTTTAACGGCACACAAGTGGGACTCCTAGGGGTTATCTTGGTATCGTGCACAAATACAAACATTAAACATAATGTTGGGATGACTAGCCGTTAAGTAGAGTAGACTGCCGATCATACCTCGATACTTACGAATGTCCACTGAGATGCCATCTTCATCTTGATCAAGTTTGGTCGTTGTAGCCATGGGAGTCCTCATTGTTTTGGATGAGTCTAGTTCAAAGTGCTTAAGAAGATCCTTTATAAATTTAGCTTGATTGATGAAGGTGCCTTGAGGTCCTTGCTTGATTTGTAGACCGAGAAAAAATGATAATTCTTCCATCATGCTCATTTCAAATTCATCCTGCATAACTTTGGCAAATTCGACACATAGTGTCTTGTTAGTGGAACCAAAAATAATATCATCAACATAAATTTGGACTAACAGAGACGTGCCATTTAGAGTCTTGATAAAAAATGTTGTGTCAACTTTGCCCTTCGAAAAGTTGTGGGAAATAATAAAAGAACTAAGGCTCTCATACCAAGCACGAGGAGCTTGCTTGAGACCATAAAGGTCTTTGTGTAATTTAAAGACCTGATCAGGAAATTGAAAATCCTCAAAGCCAGGAGGTTGCTTAACATAAACTTCTTCTTTAATCAAACAATTTAAAAATGCACTTTTGACATCCATCTGAAAAAGCTTAAAATCATTAAAACAAGCAAAAGCGCAAAGCATTCGAATGGATTCAAGACGTGCAACCGGAGCATAGGTTTCTTCGTAGTCAATGCCTTCATCTTATTATAGCTTTAAGAAACCAATCGGGCTTTGTTACGAGTGACGAAGCCATCTTCATTGAGCTTATTTCGAAACACCCACTTTGTCCTAATAATGGGATAGTTGTGAGGCTTGGGAACAAGTTTCCAAACATTGTTTTGCTCAAATTGATTTAGCTCTTCTTGCATAGCAATCATCCAAAATTCATCATTGAAGGCATCATTAATATTTTTAGGCTCTATTTGAGAAATGAAAGCCACATTTGCACAGTGATCTCGTATAGCGGATCTTGTGCTAACCCGTTAGGATGGATCACCAATAATAAGCTCCTTTGTATGATGAGGGTCAAATCTCTATTCTTTTGGGAGATCCACTTGAGGAGGCTCTGTTGGTGGAGACTCTTCGGGTGGAATAGTCTTAACTTCATTGTTAGATGAAGAAGGACTAGTATCTCCAAGAGAAGAGTTTTCCAATCCAAGAGAGATGTCATCAACATCATTTGATGAGGAGGATGTAGAAGTATTAAGTTCATCAAAAGAGACATTTATTGATTCTTTGACAACAAGACTTCTTTTGTTAAAGATACGAAAACCTTTACTATGTATAGAATAGCCAAGAAAGATACCTTCATAGGCTTTTTCTTCAAATTTGCCTAGGTTATCCTTGGTGTTCAAAATAAAACATTTGCATCCAAAAACTTTAAAATAATCAATAGAGGGAATTTTGTTAAACTAAAGCTCGTATGGAGTTTAGAAATAGGTCTAATTAAGACTCTATTTATAACATAACATGCCGTGTTAACGGCTTCCGCCCAAAAATATTGGGAAAGCTTGAATTGGTTTAAAATGACCCTTGCCATATCGCCAATGGTTCTATTCTTTCTTTCCATAACTCTATTTTGTTGTGGTGTTCTAGGACAAGCGAAATCATGACCAAAACAATTCTTTTCAAAACCTTTTAAAAGTGGCATTATCAAATTATCCTCCATGATCACTTCTAATTTTATTGATCATAATGTCTTTATCATTTTGAATATGTTTACAAAAACCAACAAATTCACGAAAAGTATCACTTTTACTAGCAAGAAAAATAACCCAAGTAAATCTCGAGAAATTATCAACTAAAACAAAAGCATAGAGTTTTCCACCAAGACTCGCCGTTCTACTAGGGCCAAATAAATCTATATGAATGAGTTGAAGAGGTCTAGTAGTGCTTACTGAGTTGATGGACTTGAAGGAAGACTTTGTTAACTTACATTTCTTATATTCTTCACATTACATGTCTTTCTTGAAGGGAATGCTTGGGATTCCTCTGACGAGCTTCTTGGTAGCTAGTCGGGAGACGGTGTCCATGTTGGCGTGTCCAAGTCTCATGTGCCAAAGCCAAATTTCATCATTTTTTGCTACTAGGCACTTGTCTTTGTTAGTATTCTCAACAAGATAGAGAACATAAAATGTTGTTCTCTCTAATCCCTTTATATACAATAGACATACTAGTGCTATCGAAGATGAAGCACTTGTGTTTGACAAATTTAATATCATAGCCATTATACATAAGATGATTAATACTGAGAAGATTGCGCTTGAGATTTGTAACAAGACACACACTTTAATGCATGGATAAGGAGGGGAACCGACATTACTATTGCCTATGATATACCCCTTGAGATTGTTGCCGAAGGATACATGTCCTTCCTTCTTCATCGATAGCGTTGTAAAGAGTGAAGCATCACCGGTCATATGCCATGAGCAACCGCTATCGAGGATCCATTTGCTTCTAGCATGCGAAGGGGGGTTCACCTACAACACAAGTTGAAGATGAAGATTTTGGTACCCAAGAATTGTTGGGTCCTTGATTGTTAGCTTTAGGAACCCATTTAAACATTCTCATATCAACATGTTTTCTCATTTGACAGTAATGAGAGGTGTGTCCTTGTAAACCACAGTAGTGGCATAACATGGGTGATATTGGTCTAGAGATAAAATGGTGTGTGTTCTGTGTATAAGGAGTTCTAGTGAGCTGAGGATTTTTAACAAGAATATTTTGATGATGGTAATAGAAAGCATGATGAGAAGTGTTTCTCTTTACCAAGGGTTCTCTTCGTGTAGTGTTTTTGTGAATATGAATCTTGTGAGTGTTGTGATGTGTGTTGGTACGCCTAGGATTATGGCGTTGTGTGTTCGTGTAGACTTTGCCCTTATCACCATGTTTCTTGTTGTTCACAAGAAGTTTATTGTATTTGATAGAGGTTGCATATTCTCTTTGGTTAGCAGCAAGAGTCTTGTGCATGGCAAATTCATATCCCTCCTTGAGTGATTGAATCTCGACATCCCTTTTCTTGATATCGTCTTGTGATTCTTGGAGTCTTAGTCTTAAGGAATCAATCTCATCCGTGTCAGACAT
>JANAVB010032091.1:0-34629 GCA_029216955.1 Iris pallida
AAAAGCCAAGTTCAACCTCTTATGATCAAGGTCAAGGGACGTACTTCTCGTACGAATGATCCAGTACCACTACTGATCATCAACCTTGGCAAATCTATGCAGAAGACGGATGACGGTACGTTAATGATCAATCCGAAGCGTAGTAGTCAAATTATAATGATGTAAATATTGATCATTCTGTACTTTCTAATATCAATGAAGATTTCCTTTTGGAGTACATGGCTGTCAAATTTATTGAAAGAATGACTTTATCTTCTGATGATCAAAGCCATCATAAAAATGACACAAATACAGAAGAAATCTTATACATTGACCATAAGAATTCCTTTCCTCCTCATGTCGATGTTGGACCTTATGCTCAAAGGTTCCTAACATCTTCTCCCTATTTTTCCTGTAGCCGCTTTATCACAAGCTTGTGTAACTTATAGATGTTATGAAGAATCTTATTTTGTGATTCTGTTGATAAGAAAAACAAGCACCAAATTGTGTTTGGTCTGGCTAGAAATATTCCTGTTATTCAGACAGATGATCTTAGAGATAAAGATAAAAGAAGAATCCGAATTGACAAATATAGTCAACAATCTCTCAAGATTATCCAAAATATGGGATATGATTTGAAGACTATGCAGGGTCTCAATCAAGACGAAGGTAGACGGTTACCATTATGCGGTGATCTATTTTACCAGAAAACTCGGCATGGGTTGGGATACGATTCGTCCCACATGTTCAATGAAGATATATAAGAAAATTTTTCTTCTAGTTCTTCACAATCTTCAGATTCGAAATAAATTCGATTCATCGAATTGGATACACCCCATATGTGCAAGGAAGATATGGAAGAAGAATGTTCTTCCAGTTTTTTATAATCCTCATATTCTGAAGGAGACTATTATGATGAATCTGAGTGTATATTCTCAGTTAACATGGTTCAAACTGATGGTGAGTCAGAACCATTTGAGAGTGACCCTTGGGCACAACAAATGGATACTCAATGGGAGCTTCATTTTGAACAACGACAACCACCTACAAAGGATGAAATTGTCCAGATTGATGTCGGAGACGGAACTACATTCAAACCGTTATTCATCAGTAAAAATTCTTCTGAAGATGAAAAGGAAGAGTTGATACAGCTGATTAACGAATATATCGATATCTTTGCATCGAGTTATGAGGATATACCGGGTTTAGATCCTAAAGTAGCTACTCATAAACTCAATAATCTTCCTAATGCCAAGCCTGTGAAACAACAGCAGCGACGTTTTCGACCAGATATGATGGACGCAATTGAAGCGGAAGTCAAAAAGCTGATCACATGTGGCTTTGTTCGTAAAGAATAGCACCCAGATTGGGTTGCCAACATTGTTCCTGTTATGAAGAAGAATAGAAAAGTCCGAGTTTGCATAGATTTTCGAGATCTTAATGCAGCTTGTCCAAAAGATAAATTTCTACTTCCGATTACTGATGTCATGATTGACAACATATGTGATTTTGAACGCATGTCTTTCATGGACAGATTTTCAGGATACAATCAAATTAAGATGCATCCAGGAGACGAAAAGCATACCGCTTTCCGTACACCTCTTGGAGTTTACTGCTATACGGTAATGCCATTCGGACTAAAAAATGCCGGTGCTACGTATCAACGGGCCATGAGCAGCATCTTTCAAGAACATCTACGAAAAATAATTGAATGTTATGTAGATGATATTGCTGTCAAGAGTCGATCAAAAGATGATCACATTCAAGACTTGAAGACAGCATTTGAGTTAATGCGCCAACATCAACTGAAGATGAATCCTACTAAGTCTTTCTTAGGGGTTTCCAGTGGCAAGTTTTTGGGATTTGTCATCACTTCTCAAGGTATCCATGTTAATCCTGACAAAATCAAAGCGATTCTTGAAATACGTCCTCCACGTAATCTAAAAGAATTTCGTGGTTTCCAAGGTCGCATTGCTTATATCAGGAGATTTATATCCAATCTTTCTGGGAGATGTCAACCTTTCTCCCGTTTATTAAAGAAAGGTGTATCATTTGTCTGGGATGAAGCATGTCAGAAAGCCTTCAATGACATCAAAAACTATCTTACAAATCCACCTGTTTTGGTACCCCAGTTGTGGGAAGACCATTTTTACTATATGTTCGAGCCTTAGATCATTTTCTTGGTGCTCTTCTTGCACAAAAAGTGATATGGGACATGAACAAGCAATTTATTATCTTAGCCGAATGATGGTCGGAGCTGAACACAGGTACACTCATGTGGAAAAAGAATGTCTGGCCTTAGTTTTTGTTATTCAAAAGATACGATATTATGTGTCAGGACAGACTATTCATGTTATCTCCAGAATAAATCCTATTCGTGTATTGATGAGAAAACCGAGCATTCTTAACTCCAGGTTAGTCACCTGGGCGATGTTGTTCACTCCTTATGATATGGTCTATGTACCTCAAAAATCAGTGAAGGGCCAAGCATTAGCAGATTTCTTAGCAGCTCACCCTATACTTGAAACATCGAAGCTATATGAGGACATTCTAGATAAAGTTGTGGATTGCAACATGACTTTAAAGGATGACATTTGGCAATTATATTTTGATGGAGCATCACGGGTTGGCCCTAAAGGCAATATTGTCTCTGGAGTAGGCATCGTCCTAGTCGCTCCTGACAAAATGGTCATATACCGTGCTTATTCTCTTAATCAACCATGCTCCAACAATGTGGCAGAATATAATGCTTTGCTGATTGGTCTCCAAGTAGCAAAACAATTGGACATCGAGTTCCTGGAAGCTTATAGAGATTCTCAACTGATTGTTAATCAGGTCAGAAGGACATATGAAGTTAGAAATCCTGACTTCATTTCTTATCATCAAGTGGTAATCGAATTAGTCCTTTCATTCAAAGGATTTTTTTATCAAATTCGTACCACGTTCTCAGAACTTGAAAGCTGATGCTCTTGCTAGTTTAGCTGCAGACTTAGCTGTTCCAATTAGAAGACAAAATACCATCACTTTATTGGATAGGGACTTATTCTGTGTAAAGAATAACTTGCATATTGAACAGAGTTATATGATAGAATCAAGTTCTCAACAAAGGGATTGGAGAAGTCCATTCATTGATTATGCGGTCCATAGGATTTTACCTGAAGATCCAAAAGAAGTTGCATTAGTCAAGAGACGATCATTTTGATTCTATTATGATTCTTCCTTATATATGTTATATCGTCGTTCTTATGACGGACTTTTGCTGCGTTGTCTCTCTGAGAATGAGGCTAAGCAAACACTCCGTGAAGCTCATGATGGTGTCTGCGATGCTCATCAACCAGGTCCGAAATTACAGGATCGTATTCGAAGAATGGAATATTATTGGCCATCCATGATAGCAGACGCTGTGGATTATGCTAGACGGTGTAAAGCATGTCAGATTCATGCTGATTTTATTCACCAACCATCTGAATTCCTATATCCTACAGCAGTTTCCTTTCAAAGTTTGGGGCATGGATATTATTGGTCCGATTAATCCTCCTTCTGTCAAAGGACATCGGTTTATATTGGCTATAACCGATTATTTCTCTGAATGGGCGGAAGCTATTCCCCTTGTTGAAGTAAAAACATCAAATGTGGTTAGTTTCATCAAACACCATGTCATTTATCGCTTTGGGATTCCCCGACGGATAATTCATGACAATGGACCACAATTTTCCAGTCAGGTATTTTATCGATTCTGTGACAAGAATCGGATCCAAAATCTGGCTTCTACGGCCTATAATCCAGCTGCTAATGGTTTGGCCGAAGCTTTCAACAAGACAATCATCAAACTTCTCAAAAAGTTCGTCTCTTCTAATAAACGTGATTGGAATGAGAAACTTAGAGAATGTTTATGGGCTTACCGAACAACAGTCCGAACTCCTACTGGTTTTACACCATTTTTACTGGTTTACGGATGTGAGGCTGTTCTTCTACTGGAAATGCAGATTATATCTCTTAGAATAGCCATTGCTAATGAGCTTACTACAGAGAATAATGATCGGTTAAGACTTCAAGAACTTGAAGGACTAGACGAAAAGCGTCTTCAAGCGCAACAACACATTGAGCTTTATCAAGTCCGCATATCTCGAACTTTCAATCATAAAGTTAAAGAGAGGGTATTTAAAGTCGGTAAGCTAGTTCTAGCTGTTCGAAGACCGATGGTGATGACTCATAAGAGCAAAGGGAAATTCCAAGCAAAATGGGAAGGTCCCTATGTAGTCGAGTCGGTATTCTCTAATGGTTCCTATAGGTTCTAAACCTAATGGAGATTTGCTTATGATGCCGATCAATGGCAAATTCTTGAAGAAATATTATGTTTGAATTTTTTCTTTATTTTCCAGCTACCAATGTTTGGTTAAGCTGATCATTTGTCTTCCTAAAAGAAAATTTTGATCTTCTGTCTTACCAGCTGATTAAAAAATAGAGAGAGATTTATTATTTATCATGTTCTCATGACTTCTGAATAAATATTAAGTCTACTTCTTTTTCTATCTATCATGTCCTTTTGGCCTCTGAATAGATATTAATCTATTTTTTTGAGTTGTTACGATCTGTCATGTTCATATTACCTCTGATAGTATCATATACTCTAAATAGAAAAAAAGATTCATTATCTATCATGTCCATATTACCTCTGGATAGATATAATTTATTGAGTTTAAAAGACTTGTCATGTCCGTTTTACCTCTGATAAGTGTTTTCTATCTCATACCTATTGTTTAATTACAAAATAAATGATAGGATCACAAAACAAATATTTTATTCATTTTTGTAAACATTACAGAATGAAAAAAGATAGAAGGTTAAAAAAATTCTTTATTTCTTCAAGAAGTTTTTGTAGCTCCACTAGACGTTTTTCACGAGAGCTCAATACATTATTAGTAGCTACGAAGCATCGAGCTTCGGGAGTACAGATGTGAGAAAGTCCAGCAAAAGTGACTATCATCTTGTCCTTGGCATCGTCAAGGGTTTTGATGGTAGCCTCAGCCCTGAAGACTTGTTCCTCCAAAATTGAGCTCTGAATTAGCTGCTGGTCCCGAGCTATGATCATCTGCTCCCTCTCCGCCTTTAAGCGAGCCAGCTCAGCCTCGACTTCACGAATTCTATCATTCTGTTGATGAATTCTTATATTCGAAGCTTCATATGCCTCTCTCTGAATCTCCAGTTGAGGCTTCGCTTCAGTCGAAAAAGCCTTTTCTTTGGCTACCTTGATGCTGTAATCATGGAGGGCTTCATTTAAAGTCGTTTCCCGAGCAAGGTATTCAGCTGATAAAACGTCATACTCCTCTTGGATGAGACTTTCAGTGGTTTCACTTGACAGCTTTAGATATTCTTTGATTGGCTGTTCAAGTCCCTTCACGACTTTCTCCAATGCCGCTGCTCTCGCTGCATCCTTGAACATAGCGACATTTTTGATAGTAAGAGCAATCGTCGCCTTCAGACTTTCATAAATGAGGCCCTTATTCATGACCATTTTTATCAGAGCCGCTAAACTCTTATAAAAAGTATCAGTATGAATCTCAACTAAGAGATTCATTTCTGCACTTGAGCTCGGCGTTGCGGCGATGTCTACCAGATCTCTTCTCTGAAGACTACGAGCAGATGTTGCCTAAGTAGCAGACTAAGATGAGGCCGTTGTTGTCGTTGCTACTATGGCCAACTGATCCCCAGGAGCTTCAGGGACAGTATCTTCAGCTTTTGTTACTCCAGCCGGTTCTGAAGTCGAAACTACTTGAGTTTCGGTGGCGATAATTGGTACGGATGGAGTGGTTGTAATGGCAACTGATTCCGGTTCGGGCATTGTCACTTCAAGAACCTTTTCTGAAGCAGTAGCAATAGCAGAGGATGCTATTTCAACGTCCCCAGCTTCAATTGATGATTTGATTATGCCTTTATCACCTTCTTCGGCAATCGGCTCTGCAGGCTCTTCAAGTATTTCAGTTGTAATGAGTCCTTTTACAACTGATTCTTCATTGAATTCTACTTCTTCCTCAGTAGCCTCTTCATCATCTACAGTAGGTTCTACTGCAGTTTGTTCTTTATCCTTGCCCTCAGCAGGAAGGGACAATTCTAACTGAGCCTGCACCTCTGGCTCTTACTGTACCTCCAAAGATTGAGGGCATTCTTCTTGAGCATCTTCTTCTGAAGTAGACTCCTCTTTCTCAGACTCTGTATTTTTCTCATAAATGTCTTCTTGAGGAGGAGGAGGAGCCACAAGCTTTGATGTGATGATAACACCTACAAAATTAAACAAAATAAGTTAATATACAAAAATCATCATTTTGTATGGATTTTGTATAATTTATATTTACCTGGAGTAGGTGTAGGACGTGCCAAGTACGCGTCATAGTCCCCATCCCAGTCATCATCGTCAAAATTAATAGCTGGTTCATCCGATGGGATGGGCGCTCGATCAACAGTATGTACTGGAGCGACATCCTCAACAACTTGTGCCTTTTGAGGCAAAGTCAAATGAAGTGTTGAGCTGAGACGTCCTGGAGAAAGGACCGTCACCGCTTCCGTTGACGCTGCTGGTTGGGAGGCCGAAGACCCTTCTCCAGGATGGGCCGAAGAAGATGCAACATGTTGCGGTTCCTCGACTAGAATATCAATTTCTGGGGTAACGGCTCTTGGTCTAGAAAGCCCTTTGGTGGTACTCTTCTTCTTCTTTTCCGAGGTCTTCTCTAGAAGAGTAGCAGCTGCACCTTATTTCCGTTTTCGGGTCTTGCCAATAATTATAGGTTCTGCAGCTTTTTCCCCCATTCCCATTGGGATTACTTCCAGATATGCATTTGGAACAACAGCGTCGTCAGGTGTGTCTGATTGCACCCTTACTGGCTCTTCAACATTCCCTTCCTTGGGCCATCTTAGACTACCTCTCAGGTTGTAGCCATGGGCAAAGGAACGGATAGAAGCGTAAAAGCGAGCATACGTATAAAATATACGTAGCTCAGTGGTGCTTGTAGCAGTCGATATTCAAAATTTGGCACTGGTACAGGTAGTGCAAAAATATCGCCAGCCTCTTGCACCATCAATCAGCTTTCCATAATGATGAAAACTGGTGGAAGGATTGCCAACATGAAGTTGGTCATATTCGAACTGGCGAGCGAACCGACTCGGTAGATATGGTTCAAACGCGCAGCTGTCTTCATTTCTGTACATCAGATGGGAGGGTCTGATGCACTTTAGCCATCTGAAAACTGGAGCTAACAATAGAGTTCTTCCTTCAACTTCATCTCAAATTGTATGTCGAAACAGTCGGCTGGAACTGGTGGCCGGGTACAGAAAAAGTTCTAACCATAAGAGTAATTCAATGCTGCTCTGGTATCTGCCACTGTAGTAGCAGTCCATGTAGCTTTGCTGAACTTCTGGAGGAAGACCTCGACATCATCTCCCGGGCCTGGTGGTAATAAATTGTAGTTGTGATGCAATAACCAGCCCATAAGATAAGTGTAGGGCTTTTCTACCCTAGAGAATACGTTCCGGTGAGGAGCATTGTTAATTAATTCCTCACCAAAAGTCCTCAAACCTGTATTTATTCGGCACACCATTGTCGATAGCAGGTCGATTCTAACTTCGAAAACCAAACGTACCGCTGGCCATAGCACGTTTCGGTGGATTCTATCAACTATACCGGTCCCCGGTACAACCCATCTCCTTAACCACAAAGAAAGAAAGCCTGCCAGTAAGGCTTTCTTGGAGATCTTCTGGCTGCCATATCTGAGAAAACTCAAGGCTTCGGTTCCTGCAGAGAATTCCCCAGTCTTGGTGGACAAATATTTGTTCTAAAATTTGTAACCAACCATCATATCCCGTATTTTATCAGTAGGGATTTTTGAACCAGTATTGATGGTTGGAGCCTTATTCTCCTGAAATCTTTCTTTATCATCTTTGGATATCTTATCCTTGTGGCAAAAGAGATATGTTGTCCACTTGTTGATGTTCGCCAAATGAGATCCACTTTCATGCATGGTAGTGCAGATCATGTAATGGCACATCAACTCTTCATATATCTCAACTAATTGAGGATTTTTTCCCCTTATTTTTGCTAGTTCCCGGTTGGAGGGAACATACTCTTCATATGGGGCTTCCCCCATTGGCAGCTTGGAGATGAATTGTATCTCGTGGAGTGCGAGACCCATTTCACCTTTTGGGGTCGCAAAAGTTCCTGTGGAACTGATATATATCTCCATCAGAGCCATGAAAAAATTACTGTTCGGTGGTATACCTTGACCAGTGGAGGCCACTGCTTCATACAGGCTGATGTCTTTTAGTTTCGTCTGAAAGTTTCTCATAATCCAAACACTGATCTGAATCCAGTTCTGGTTAAAAGGAGATAGCCACCCTGGTAGTCTGGGGTTGGCTTGAGGATATAATACTGCAGCCCTTATGAACTTAGTAATGAACATTTGGGTTTGCACTGGCTGGATCAAAGTCGAAACCTCACTCGGAGTGAATCCTGGCAAGAGACTGGAAAAGGGGACAACACTACCACTGGGAGTGCTGGTGTGGTAGCCCATGTCATTTGCTCTATCCCTCTTGAAGATGATCCTTCCTGGACTACCATGACTGCTGGGAGTCAGGTTCCATAGCATCTTTCGGGGATGGGTGGCATGGATAAAAGCAGACAAGGGATAATCTCTATCCATGTCAGGGAGGTACGTTGCTCGATCTCCAAACTTCAACACCCAAGCCTCCTTCTTGAGGTGTGTTTGTGATTTAAAGTCTATCGCATCCCTGAATAAGAAAGCTGGCTTTGCAAATTATTGGCCATCCAGCGACGTCAACACTTCTCCATTTATCATGGACAACAACATTCTGTCCCCTTGAGCAGATATCAGTTGTGCTCTCTCTGCAGGATATTTCGGATTCGACTGGGGAAACTCTACGTGGGACAGGTTCTCCAAATAATTTGAGCCCACCATACCAGCTGATGAGCCAAATATTTCTGCAAGTAGGTGAATTTGTAAATCCACTGCCAAAAGAAAAAAAAATCAAGTTAGTGAAAATCTAATTTGATAAAAAGACTGACTATGCAAACTTTACGCTTATTAAAGTTGATAATAACTTTTAAAGTGTAAAAGTTCTTTGTCTTTTCACTTATAAATTTTACGCTAGCACGTGTTGACATGAGCATATTTTAATTTTCACGCTAGCACGTGTTGACGTGAGCGTATTTTAATTTTTATGCTGGCACATGTTGATGTGAGCGTATTATGAATTTTACGCTAGCATGTGTTGACATGAGCGTATTTTAATTTTTACGCTAGTACGTGTTGACGTGAGCGTATTTTAATTTTTATGCTGGCACATGTTGATGTGAGCGTATTTTAAAATTTATGTTGGCACGTATAAACGTGGGCGTATGTTCTTAATTTTACGCTGACACGTATAACGTGGGCGTATTTAATTATCTCAGTTTCTACGCTGACACGCATAACGTGGACGTGAAGTGAAAAGCTTGGGTCTTCTTCTTCAACGAACTCACGGCCGAAGTTCAGTACTTTACCCGTCATTGTCGGAGCCACGGCGGGATTGCTCTGTTGGGGCGTCATTGATGATGGGACGGGGGTTTTCGCGCGGTCGGCTGACGATGAATTGGCGACGGGCTTCTTGCCCTTGCTGCCGGCGGCGGTCTTCTTGGGGGCCATCGGATCGAAGCAAGAGTATGAAAGAGGAAGAAGAGTAAAGAGAGATCGGGATTACGAAAGACAAGTAAAGTTTTATCTCTATTCGAAGAGCTCTATTTATAGAGAAATTTTGAATCGGTTCAAATTCCCGAATTCTACGCTGACTGTTGGATATCCCGACTTTTACCCGGATGACCGTTGGATATCTCAAATTCTACGCTGACTGTTGAAATCCCAAATTTTACGCTTCTGTTCAAAGTATTTCAACTTTTGAAAATAATTTGAAAACTTTGAAGGGTGTCTTGTAGGAGCGTAAAAAGTGCTGAATGGACTAAGTCAAAGAAGTTGAGAACTTTACGCAATTCAAACTGAGTCAAACTCAGACCCTACGCGAGCTACTCTCTATGCAAGCTATTCTCTATGCTGGAAGCTTTTACGCGAGAGTTATCCTCCACTTTTACGCATGGACGACAGACTGTCAGGCCGCATTTAATGCGAGTGATTTGATCTGACAGAATGATTTTCTGACAACAGTGCACAGAAGCTGAGGAAATCTTTTCACCAAGCCCAAAGCTTGTCCTTTAGCGTGCAGATGGGCTAACTTTACGCCCAGAAGACAGCTTCTTTTATGCATGAAGGCTATTTAAGCTTTTTACGCTTAAGGACTTTTTGTGGGCGTAAAGTTTATTTGAGCTAATTTTACGCTCAAGGCTATTTTTAGCCACTTTACGCGGAAGTTTATTTTGGGCTATTTTACTGCCTAGTCTGCTACTTTACGCAGGAAGTATATTTTGGGTCATTTTTACGCCCGAGATTTCCTGGCTATATGAGAACGTGGTTTGCTTACGTGGTTTCATGCCATACTTATCGAGGAACGTGTGTACGTGCTCTCCCCATTTTGTTGAAGTAATGGGACACATGTTCAACGTCCGTAGAGGATGATTTACATCGTGGGTGACAGTTACTCGCGTAGAGACCCGATTTTGTTTCTTTTTACGCACAAAGGGTCTAGTCTATAAATAGACTTATTTTCAACACAGACAATATCAAGAGATCAATAGAGATACAGGAGAGGAGATTCTGAGAAAACTCATACTTTCAGAGTGATATTTCCAGAAGCATTTCTTCAACTTTTTCTCAAGAACAGGGTAAAGCAAAGCAAGAAAGCATTCGAATGTGCCATCAGTGCCGTTGTTCGATACCTTTCCGGTGACTTAGTTCTTCCGATTGTTCGTCTTCTTCAAGCAGTTTTCATCATCATCATCATATGGTCCAAGGAACAAAGTGATGGCTCTCAGATCAGACTTCCAAAGCAATACTTTCCAGAACAATTTGTACTTTGGTACTTTTTCTCGTTTTCTTTCAAAAGCCAATTTTTAGGCATTTGTTAAGTGAAACAATATCAAGCAACGAAAAATGAATCTCGCTATCTTCCTATTCATGTTATTTCACCAAAAGTGCTGCTTCCTCCAGGATGTGTGGAATACGGAGAACTATGAGCCTCTGCCATAACTTTCTGTCGAAGATCTCTGTTCGACACAAAAAAATGACTTCCAAATCTAAGTGTACCGTCCTCATAGATTACTAAATCTTTTATGAGACGTGACTCATATTCTGATCGAAGTTTCTAGATCTGCGGGCCCCCTGCCTGAGCTGCCTTGATTCACTCTACCAATGTAGACTGAATCTTTAAATTTTCTAGCACTCTGATGTCCGACGATAGAATCACCTCAATTTCCTTTTCCTGAAGATCTTCTAAGATGTGCCATTATGATGTCAAGACGAATGCACTACCCCTTCTATTCAGGGCATCTGTTACAATATTCTCCTTGTCTGAATGATACTGGAGATCCATATTATAGCCCTTCAACAACTCTAGCTATCTCCGCTGCCTCATGTTCAGGTCCTTTGGGTGAATACATACTTCACGCTCTTATGATCAGTATAAATCTCCACTCGATCCTACACAAGTAGTGCCTCTACAGCTTAAGCGCGAACACTACTACTGCTAACTCTAAATCGTGAGTTGGGTAGTTCTTCTCATGATCCTGAAGTTGCCGAGACGCATATGTTATTATCCTTCCATAATGCATCAATACACACCCGATTCCCTTCCCGGATGCATCATAATATACTGTAAATCCTCCTGATCCTACTGAAAGTGTCAGAATCGGTGCTAAGATCAATCTCTTCTTTAGTTTCTCAAATAATGCCTGACATTCTGCTGATCAAACAAACACTACCTCCTTACGCGTCAAACACGTTAGAGTGCTGAGATTCCGGCGAAGTCCGCCACGAACCTCCTGTAGTAATCTGCCAATCCTAGGAAACTAGCATCCAACAAAATCAGCATCCGAGTAAAGAAGTAGGTCATAGGATGTGGTTTTGGGATACCACAAGCCGACAGTAGAAGTACCCTTAAGGTATCGAAAGATACGCTTAACAGTGTATATGTGTGATTTCTTAGGATTGACTTGTTATCTAGCACATATATAAACACTGAATATTATATCAGGACGACTAGCAATTAAGTACAGTAGACTACCAATCATACATCGATACTTACGTTGGTCGACAAGTTTGCCACTCTCATCAATGTCAAGCTTGGTTGAGGTAGCCATTCGAGTTCCGATAGGCTTTGCATTATCAAAGTCGAACTTCTTTAGCAACTCCTTCATATATTTTGCTTGATTGATGATGGTCTCTTGTGAAATTTATCTGATTTGTAGTCCAAGGAAGTAATTGAGTCTCCCATCATGCTCATCTCAAACTCATTCTACATACACTTAGAAAACTCTTAACAGAGTGTCTGATTAGTTGAACCAAAAATAATATCATCTATGTATATTTGTAATAACAAAATCTCATCATTAGAGGATTTGATAAATAAAGTAGTATCTACTTTTCCTTTAGAAAAAACATTTTCCAGTAGAAAAGCACTTAGACGATCATACAAAGCTCTAGGTGCTTGTTTGAATCTGTATAGTGCCTTTCTTAACTTGTCACGACCCGCACCCGCTTTTCGGACGCGAGCTCGTGAGCAAGCCAGCTACGTAACGAGCAGACTCCAGCCCGACTCGAGTACGTATAAGCTGTCAGGGTCATGGGTATCATGTCTAATCTAAACTGTATCTCAATCCACAGAAAATAATATAAACAAGAATGAACAAGTATGGGTTATGGTCTGTAACCCATTAGCATATTGTCCGATTAGACTCTTAAAAATATAATAAGAGTCTACAACTGAAACAGGGAACATGATATCTCATGATAAGGAATAAAAAGCATGAGCGAATAATAAACACAATAACAATACCTGAATCCCGCAATGTATCATCACGTCTGCCATCCAGAACTACTAGCTAACTCCATGCAACTGCTAAACCTGAAGAGATCAACAGGTCCTCAGAGGACATAGCAAGATACATAATATACATGCCTATCTAACAGTTTTATCATGCGCAAGGAAATAAACAAGAAAACAGAAATACGACAAATGATTACGAACACGAACACGAACACGAATACGAACACGAATACGAACACTAGAACAACTATGCATAAATGAACTGCCGGATGAACAAATACACGAGATCAATAGAAGAAACCAAACCCTCATCCCGAGTGTGGACTCACGGTTTTGAACTAAACACTAACTCTCGTCCCGAGTGTGGACTCTCTGGTTAGTACTAACCCTCGTCTCGAGTGTGGACTCTCTGGTTAGTTCACGGCAAGGTACCCTCGTCCCGAGTGTGGACTCTCTGGTGCAAGTACTACATCCTCGTCCCAAGTGTGGACTCTCTGATGTAAACACCCTTGTCCCGAGTGTGGACTCTCTGGTGCAAGTCAAGTCAAGTCATGTCAACACCCTCGTCCCGAGTGTGGACTCTCTGGTGCAATAATCGACATCCTAGTCCCGAGTGTGGACTCACGGATGTAAACAGATCAAGGAAAATACCCTCTTTCCGAGTGTGGACTCTCTGGTGCCAAGGAAACAATATCAAGTATAGCAGTTCAATTACACGTACTCGTTCTATGACACGACTCAAGCAAGGTACTGACTAGAAACTCCAAGTGTGAACCACAAGACCAACATGGACACGGCTATATGCAATAAAACAACTCAAAAGAATAAAATACGAAATGCACATGTCCATAAATAATCCAAAAGCTAGAAACTGAAATAAAATGCATATAATAAAATTGTAGAGGGAGGCAAGGTATACTTGCCTGGGGTTGCACGAAGAACCAACAATGTAACTCCAATCAATAAGTCAGAAATTCCAAGTCATCACAACTGTCTCCGAAAGCTAAAATAAACATTACCAACATTCTCAGAATAGTCAAATTAGCTAGGATTGCCTGTCCTTAAGTCCAATTCTGGACACAGGGGCAAAACGGTAATTTCGGACCAAAACGGTGTCCGCCGTTGGACCCGCTTTGCACCGAAAAGCGTGCCAGAGTCAGTGGTCTCTAAAATTGTCAAACTATATGTCAACAGGTCCGGTTTTCCGATACGAACCCAACCGTATGTCCAAAGTTGGATTCCGGCGGGCCGTGCACAAAATTACCCGTTGAGTCGGACCGTGGGGCCCACAAAACGACAATTTTACCAACTGTCTCAGAATCGGACCAAAATTGGCATACAGGACCAGAAAAATGATACGGTCCTGTTGGCGCAAGTTTTGTCTCGATCTGACGAGCGTGCACAAAGTAATTGAGAAATTTGCAAAGTGCACGATACGGTGAATTTTGACGGATATGCATCAAATTCGTCGCGCACACGCGACCAATTTGAATTCTGTCAAAGTCCACACGACCACGAAGCCGTTACGCAGCTTTGATGCTTTCCGTTTGCGACCACGTCGCCCGGAATGGCGGGACGCACGTCGTATCGAACAATTTTTTAGTTTTTTAATATTTTAAAAATAGTTTTTCGGTAAACTTCGGAATCGAATAACTTTCTACATACCTTACGAAATCAGAGTCTATCAAATGGGTTGTGATCATGTATATGTTGTCTAAAAATTTGTTCAATTAGAATTTCTAATAAGTCAATGGGCTGGCAGAAAATCGCCTTCAAACTTAGGGTTTTGGTTTCGATTCCTGTTCAATTTGAACAGTTTTCGGGCCGACTTCGAATCGAACTCCCGGGCGTCTTACCGCAATAAAATTAATTCTATCTAAAGGAGTTTGAAGGTGTTAGGGTTGTGGTCATACATGAAGAATCGTTTCGAAAAACGATGGACTGAGGCGACCGGGATATCGCGGCAAAGTAGGCGTGTTGCTGCCGCTGCTGTTGTTGTTGTGTTCTGTTCCAGCACTACGCACGCGTTTTCCGGCGATCGCCGCCGTCGAGCTCTGACGTACAGGCGTCGGGGGTGGTCGTCCGACGTCAGGGGTGGTCCTGGTTGGTCGCATGGTTTGGTAAGGTGCGACTAGGGTTTGCGTTTGCGCTTTCTCTCTCTCGGCTTTCGATCGGCTGCAATATATACACTCGGGTGTGGGGTTTTTCTTATGCTGGGGGCCTTGGGGTTGTTTAGTTTGGGTCCGAACAGTTCTCTGTTGGCTTGGTGTTCCCATGAGCTGTGGGTTGGGCTGGAAGTTGGCCCGGCTAGCTGGGCTGCTGCTTCTTATTCCTTTCTTTTTCTTTTTCTTTTTTTTTCTATTCTAATATATATATACATATATATATATATATATATTTTTTTTTATATATACATATACATATATATATATATATATATATATATATATATATATATATATATATATATATACATACATACATACACATGTACGTATACATATACCATATATATTTATATATACACACATCTATATATTTATACCTCATATATATATATATATATATATATATATATATATATATATATATATATACATATAAAAAAAAAACTCAATTAACCAATATAATAATATCTATTAGTAATAAACAAATTTATTTAATCACCACAAATTAATAAAATAATAATAAAATAATTAAAGGGGTGGTTTGGTGAATCCATACTATTCACCTTTACCCAGATCCAGAAAATTATACAAATATGGTGAAACAATATTTAATAATAAAATACCAATTTTTGTACAAATATTTAAACAATTAAAATTGCACATCAATACCTAAAATAATTTAGGAAATATTTGTACACACATCAAATATGCCTACATGGTCGTCTCTACACGTACTACCCGACTACTGGGGCTTGGACTTGGTCAGGGTCGGACTAGTTCGGTACAACCGGGTTCCTGCAAAGTCAATAAATTTAATAATAAATAAATAAACTATCTATAATGGTCATGTCACAACTTGGCCTGGTTTTCCTAGTTCAGACACCGCTATGGCTCGGCCTTCCCTACCATTGCTAATACACTAGTCAAGGTACGCCCCTGCACTATCCGTGCCACGATTCCTAGCCGTCTGGTACTTCATAACTTAACCATGGCTAAATCGTCTACCGTAATAATTAACTAAATAAACATTTATAAAATTCTAAAATCACTATTTAAATCAAATAAATGATAAAAAATATTTTTTAAAAAATTTTCCGGGAAGGGAAGCTGCAAATCTACCCACCTTAAATAATTTCGTCCTCGAAATTCTAATTCAAGACTATTCCTTAAAATTCATAGTCCTTAATCTCCTCAAATTTAATTTCTCCAAAATATTTTATGACCTTCTCTAGTCATTTTGTAACTCCGAATACATGAGGACTTCTACCCATCTTTGGTCATACTACTCCCTCGAAACACAAGTCACTAAAACCTTATAATCATCTAACTTCCGGTTAACAGTCCTTCCAACAGATATCTAGGGCATATGGCATATTTAATCCCTCATATCTATAAACAACCAAACATTAAAATAATCAAGCAATATTATAATATAATTTAAAATTTTCTGATGAATCCTAGATAGCACGATCATTCGTCACCTTGAAATAAAAAGGGACGAGAATCAATGGTACGGAAAGCAAGGAAGTGTAATCGAGAGCAATTATGGAGTTTTCAAGGACGTAGAGAATTTCTAGGAGAATTTTCAAGGCAGAGTGGATTGAGATTTCTAAGGTTTAGTCATGGTCGCAGGCTCGTACCAGTACAGTTATGTAATCGGTACGATATGCTCTGACCTGCATGGGCCACCAAAAAAACTTGTCACGACCCGCACCCGCTTTTCGGACGCGAGCTCGCGAGCAAGCCAGCTACGTATCGGGCGGACTCCAGCCCGACTCGAGTACGTATAAGCTGTCAGGGTCATGGGTATCATGTCTAATCTAAACTGTATCTCAATCCACAGAAAATAATATAAACAATAATGAAGAAGTATGGGTCATGGTCTGCAGCCCATTAGCATATTGTCCGATTAGACTCTAAGAAATATAACAAGAGTCTGCAACTGAAACAAGGAACATGATATCTCATGATAAGGAATGAAAAGCACGAGCGGATAATAACACAATAACAATTCCTGAATCCCACAATGTATCATCACGTCTGCCATCCAGAACTACTAGCTAACTCCATGCAACCGCTAAACCTGAAGAGATCATCAGGTCCTCAGAGGACATAGCAAGATACATAATATACATGCCTATCTAACAGTTTTATCATGCACAAGGAAATAAATAAGAAAACAGAAATACGACAAAAGACTACGAACATGAACACGAATACACGAACACGAACACGAATACGAACACTAAAACAACTACGCATAAATGAACTACCGGATGAACGAATACACGAGATCAATGAAAGAAACCAACCCTCATCCCGAGTGTAGACTCACGGGTTTGAACTAAACACTAACCCTCGTCCCGAGTGTGGACTCTCTGGTTAGTACTAACCCTCGTTCCGAGTGTGGACTCTCTGGTTAGTTCATGGCAAGGCACCCTCGTCCCGAGTGTGGACTCTCTGGTGCAAGTACTACATCCTCGTCCCGAGTGTGGACTCTCTGATGTAAACACCCTCGTCCCGAGTGTGGACTTTCTGGTGCAAGTCAAGTCAAGTCATGTCAACACCCTCGTCCCGAGTGTGGACTCTCTGGTGCAATAATCGACATCCTAGTCCCGAGTGTGAACTCACGGATGTAAACAGATCAAGGAAAACACCCTCGTCCCGAGTGTGGGCTCTCTGGTGCCAAGGAAACATTATCAAATATAGTAGTTCAATTACACGTACTCGTTCTATGACACGACTCAAGCAAGGTACTGACTAGAAACTCCAAGTGTGAACCACAAGACCAACATGGACACAGCTATATGCAATGAAACAACTCAAAAGAATAAAATACAAAAAGTACATGTCCATAAATAATCCAAAAGCTAGAAAACTGAAATAAAATGCATGTAATAAAACTGTAGAGGGAGGCAAGGTATACTTGCCTGGGGGTTGCACGAAGAACCAACAATGTAACTCCAATCAATAAGTCAGAAAGTCCAAGTCATCACAACTGTCTCCAAAAGCTAAAATAAACATTACCAACATTCTCAGAATAGTCAAATTAGCGAGGATTGCCTGTCCTTAAGTCCAATTCTGGATATAGGGGCAAAACGGTAATTTCGGACCAAAACGGTGTCCGTCGTTGGACCTGCTTTGCACTGAAAAGCGTGCCAGAGTCAATAGTCTCTAAACTCGTCAAACTACATGTCAACAGGTCTGGTTTTCTGATACGAACCCAACCGTATGTCCAAAGTTGGATTCCGGTGGGCCGTGCACAAAATCACCCGTTGAATCGGACCGTAGGGCCCGCAAAACGACAATTTTATCAACTGTCTCAGAATCGGACCAAACTTGGCATACAGGACCAAAAAACGATACGGTCCTGTTGGTGCAAGTTTCATCTCGATCTGACGAGCGTGCACAAAATGATTAAGAAATTTGCAAAGTGCACGATACGGTAAATTTCGACGGATACACATCAAATTCGTCGCGCACACGCGACCAATTTAAATTCCGTCAAAGCCCACACGACCACGAAGCCGTTACGCAGCTTTTGATGCTTTCGGTTCGCGACCATGTTGCCCGGAATGGCGGAACGCACGTCGTATCGAACAATTTTCTAGTTTTTTAATATTTTAAAAACAGTTTTTCGATAAACTTCGGAATCGAATAACTTTCTACATACCTTACGAAATCAGAGTCTATCAAATGGGTTATGATCATGTATATGTTGTCTAAAAAGTTGTTCAATTAAAATTTCTAATAAGTCAATGGGCTGGCAGGAAATCGCCTTCAAACTTAGGGTTTTGGTTTCGATTCCTGTTCAATTTTGAACAGTTTTCGGGCCGACTTCGAATCGACGTCCCGGGCGTCTTACCGCAATAAAATTAATTCTATCTAAAGGGGTTTGAAGGTGTTAGGGTTGTGGTCGTACCTGAAGAATCGTTTCGGAAAACGATGGACTGAGGCGACCGGGATATCGCGACAAAGTAGGCATGTTGCTGCCGCTGCTGTTGTTGTTGTGTTCTGTTCCAGCGCTGCGCGCACGTTTTTCGGCGATCGCCGCCATCGAGCTCCGACGTACAGGCGTCGGGGGTGGTCGTCCGACGTCAGGGGGGTCCTGGGTGGTCGCATGGTTTGGTAAGGTGCGGCTAGGGTTTGCGTTTGCGCTTTCTCTTTCTCGGCTTTTGATTGGCTGCAATATATACACTCGGGTGTCGGGTTTTTCTCATGCTGGGGGCCTTGGGGTTGTTTAGTTTGGGTCTGAACAGTTCTCTGTTGGCTTGGGTGTTCCCATGAGCTGTGGGCTGGGCTGGAGTTGGCCCGGCTAGCTGGGCTGCTGCTTCTATTCCTTTCTTTTTCTTTTTCTTTCTTTTCTATTCTAATATTATATACATATATATATATATATATATATACTATATATATATATTTATTTATATATATATAATATATATATATATATATATATATATATATATATATAATATTATATATATATATATATATATACACATGTACGTATACATATACCATATATTTATATATACACACATCTATATATTTATACCTCATATATATATATATATATATATATATATATATATATATATATATATATATATATATACATAGAAAAAGAAAATATATATATACATATCAAAAATACTCAATTAACCAATATAATAATATCTATTAGTAATAAACATATTTATTTAATCACCACAAATTAATAAAATAATAATAAAATAATTAAAGGGGTGGTTTGGTGAATCCATGCTATTCATCTTTACCCAGGTCCAGAAAATTATACAAATATGGTGAAATAATATTTAATAATAAAATACCAATTTTTGTACAAATATTTAAACAATTAAAATTGCACATCAATACCTAAAATAATTTAGGAAATATTTATACACACATCAAATATTGCCTACATGGTCGTCTCTACACGTACTACCCGACTACTGGGGCTTGGACTTGGTCAGGGTCGGACTAGTTCGGTACAACCGGGTTCCTGCAAAGTCCATAAATTTAATAATAAATAAATAAACTATCTATAATGGTCATGTCACAAGTTGGCCTGATTTTCCTAGTTCAGACACCGCTATGGCTCGGCCTTTCCTACCATTGCTAATACACTAGTCAAGGTACGCCCCTGCACTATCCGTGCCACGATTCCTAGTCGTCTGGTACTTCATAACTTAACCATGGCTAAAATCATTTACCGTAATAATTAACTAAATAAACATTTATAAAATTCTAAAATCATTATTTAAATCAATAAATGATAAAAATATTTTTAAAAAAATTCTCCGGGAAGGGAAGCTACATAACTTGAAAATGTTATCAAGAAATTTTAAATCTTCGAAACTAGGAGGCTAATTTACAAAAACTTTTTCTTTTATAAAGCCATTCAAAAAGCACTTTTAACATATATTTAAAATAATTTAAAATCATGAAAACATGCATATATACCAAGCATGCGAATGGATTCTAGTCTAGCAACATGATCATAGGTCTCGTCATAATCAATTCTTTCTTCTTGATTACAACCCTGAGCAACTAGACGTGCTTTGTTACGAACGACTTGTCCATCCTCATTTAGTTTATTTTGGAATACCCATTTGGTACAATTATAGAGTGACCAATAGGCTTAGGAATGAGTTTCCAAATTTGATTACTCTCAAATTGGTTTAAGTCCTCTTGCATGGCATAAATCCAAAATTCATCATCAAATGTATATGATATAGATTTAGGTTCTATCTGTGAAATAAATGCAACACTTGTCGCTACATCCTTAGCAGAAGAACGAGTACTTATACCTTTTGATACATTATCTATTATCAAAGTTTCTGGATGGTCTGCCATGAACCTCATCTTCTTTGGCAGACTCTCCAGATAATTGGTTCCTGTGTCAATATCTTCTGGTGCTTTGCTGGATATTTTCTCGAGTCCTCGTCGTCACAGTCACTTGGTAATTGAATGTTAAATTCATCAAAAGTAACATTAATCGATTCTTCAACAACCAATGACCTCTTATTAAAAATCTTATAATATTTACACTTAGCAGCATATCCAAGAAATATTCCTTTATTTGCTTTAGAGTCAAACTTTTCCAAGTTATCCTTGGTTTTCAAAATAAAACAGCAACATCCAAAAGCTTTAAAATATGAAATGTTTGGAATACGATCAAACCATAGTTCATAGGGAGTCTTTTTCGATATAGGTCGAATTAGAACCCTATTTAAAACATGGCAAGATGTACTTACAGCTTCAGTCCAAAAATAGTTTGGAAGATTATACTCGTTAAGCATAACTCTAGCCATTTCGTTGAGGGTTCTATTCTTTCGCTCCACAACACCAATTTGTTGGGAAGTCCTAGGACAAGAAAATTCTTGAGAATAACCATTCAAATCACAAAACTTGTTTGAAATCAAAAATTTCAAATTTGACTCCATGATCACTTCATATGTGAATAATCATGAAGCCCTTTTCGTTTCGAACCTTTTTATAAAAATTTTCAAATTCAAAAAGCCTATCATTTTTATTTGATATAAAGAAAACCCAAGTATAACGAGAAAAGTCATCAATGATAACAAAAGCATAGAGTTTTTCACACAGATTGACGACTCTACTTGGTCCAAACAAATCCATATGTAGTAATTGCAAAGGACTTGAAGCATTTACAACGTTTATGGATTTAAATAATGTCCTAGTTGTTTTGTTTTTCTCGCATTCAGAACATACCATATCTTTCTTGAATGTAATATCTGGTAATTCTTTTACTAATTTCTTCATTGATAGTCTTGATATGGTATCCATATTTGCATATCCTAGTCTCATATGCCATAGCCAGCTTTCATCTTTGTTAGCTATTAGGCACTTACCCTGCATTGTTAGTACTATCTGATAGATAGAAAACATATATATTATCCTCCCTTATACCTTCATAAACTAAGTCCCAGTTGTCATATCATATATAGAATATTTGTCTTTCACGAAGTTAATTCCATAACCATTGTCAACAAGATGACTTATGCTTAGTAGGTTATGTTTAACTCTGTGATGGGACAAACGTCATTAATGACTGGGTAAGGAGGCATACCAATAATATCGTTACCTGTTATATAACCTCTCAGATTATTTTCGAAGGAAACATATCCTTCTTTCTTCATCGATAGCGTAGCGAATAAAAATTTATCACCAGTCATGTGTCGCGAACATCCGCTATCGAGGATCCATTTATTTCTAGCAAGAGAGGGTTGGCCCACCTACAAAACGAGTAGATGTGACCTTTGGTACCCATTTCTTTAAGGGTCCAAAATTTTTAGTCTTAGGTATCTAGGCATATATATTCATGTCAACTAGCTTTCTAACTCTACAAAACTTAGAGATGTGTCCATGTAAACCACAATATGTACAGGAATATTGAGATCTAGTGCTTGGTGTCATGTTATTTACATGATACTTGTGTGTCTTCCTTGGATACTTATAATATAGGCATGATTGTGTCAAACATTATGCTTTCGTGCTTTCTTTGGTCATGTCGTGTTACGTGTATGTTGTGTAGTATGACAGACCTTGGCTGTGTAGCAGGTATCACCTATTTTCCTAAATTTATCTCTAATTTTTTAGAGAAAGCACATGCCTCATTATACTTAGTAGTTATAGCATCAATTTTCTGTGCAGTGATGCTATACTTGTTCTTATTCTCTAACTCATATAACCCATTCAGCTTGGCATAGTCATGATCTATTTTCTTAATAGTTTTATGAGCATCAAGCAAGCTAAGCTTCAGAGTTGATATTTCCTATTTCGTGTTACTGGTGGAAGATGTTTCCTGTATATCTTCCAATAGGGATGACAACCTATCAACTTCAGAAGTGTAAGCTTTGATCTCTTTTGAAGACTGCTTATATTTTTCCAAGACTTTCTTGTGTTCGTCTAATAAGTCACTTAAAGCATCAAAAAGTTCATCAAATGTAAAGTCATCGTGTAGAGGATTTGTGGTACCTGATCAAATGCCATCAAACAAACATTTGCAGAGCTGTTTAGTTTATCTTCTTTCTCTGATTCACTGGCCTCGCTTTCATGCCAGATGTTCGCATTAGCATACTTTCGTGATGAAGACTTTTTGTTTGATCGTTCGTATCAACTTGTCTTCTTTGCCATTGGATAGTTTTTCTTGATGCGTCCAGTCTTTTTGTAACTATAGCATATTATCTCTTCTTTATTACTTTCTTGTCTTTCTTCTTTCAGTTTGACCTCTCAAACCTCAATAATTTCTTAAAGTTCTTTACGAGAAGAGCTTGTTCCTCACCATATGAATCTTCATCATCCATGTCTTCGCTTGTGATTCTTTTAACATAAGCTTTGAAGGCGATATACTTTTCTTTTGGAGTCGATTCTTCAAAGTCTTGAAGGCACTACAAAAATTTGTCAGATTAGCGACGTTTCAAAACGTCGCTAATCTAGGCCAAAACGTCGCTAACTTAAATTAGCGACGTTTTCAGCGACGTTTTGGAAACGACGAAAAAAAGCGTGTCGCTAATCGAGAAAACATCGTAAAACGTCGCTATGACGACATTAGTTAGCGACGCTCATAACGTCGCTAAATAGCTACTTTATTTGCGACGTTTTCTTGTGGTTGCCGATTAGCGACACATTAGCGACGTTTTTGTGACGATGTTGTGGCATCAGATTGTTTGCCACGTCAACAATTTAGCGACATTTTTGGTGACCTTTATATTCGTCGCTAACAGTTAGCGACAAATATAAACGTCGCTAAATTGAAAAAAAATTAAAAAAAGAATCCAGAATACAAATGTACAATCCAAAATACAGAATCCAATCCAAAATACAGAATCTAATCCCTGGGTTTGCCGACCCCTTCGGTGGAACACTCAACACCGGCACGCACAATACAATCCAGAATAGACCAAAAATAATTTGTCGTCTCCTCAAGCCTCTCGGAATATCACAATATGCATCACACATCACACAAACCAATATACATCACAATAAGCATCACACATCACACAAACCAATATACATCACACACCAAAAAATAAATATCCATCACAATATCCAAAAGAGATATAACCATCAAAACAAATATCCATCACAATATCCAGAGGAGATATATCCATCAAAACAAATATCCATTAAATATCGATTGTCAGAAATAAGTCTTCTGAAAATAAATCCAGACAATATATGTATCTACCGTCGTCTATGTTGGACAGATAGAACTCCCTCAGCCGACGCACATAAGTAGGATCTACGGCTGCCAGATCAATATCCAGAGGAGATGGATGACTGGAACTTCCGGTGGAACTGCCCTCTGGTGCCACCTCCTCTTTCACAGCTCTCTCGGCTTTAGGAATCATTTCTGGAGCAGCTCTCTCGGTGGAACTACTCTCTGGAGCAGCCATCTGTGCCTTCCTCAAGCGAGATCCTCGGGTCTTAGGTGCCATCTGTGAGAATGGGTGCCATCTCGTTTGAATACATTTTCGAAAGCAGATAAAATACAGAATATTTGATTTTTTGCCAAGTGTGAGAACGGATGGCTCAGAACACAACCCATAATTCATTCTAGCATACACTAGTATGAATCATCTATTTTCTGTACATATGGTGTAGTATATGTTCTTATCGAATCTAGTATCTGAAGGATATAACATAATCAAGATGAACCCACATAATGTAATAAGAAGACATCATCTACTACTAAAAGATATAGTGATAGGTTATCGTATCATCATTGCCGAGGGATGAGGGTCGGAGGACAATCAACTTTTTCTACGGCTACATAGTTTCTGCCTCGCCAGTCGAATGGCTGCAGGGACTATGTCCTAATCACCATCTCGTACCGTAGATTAATGCAAATAGAGCTGGAGCTAGAGCCAAAATACAGAATCCAAAATACAAAATACAGAATCCAGAATGCAAATGGAGCTGGAGCTGGAGATACAATCCAGAGATTGACACAGTACTAATTCATATATGTAGTCTAATACAAATAGTCTAATACAAATAAGATCCAATACAAATAGTCTAATACAAACAATTACTAATAGATAATGACAACCACACAGCTCACACAAACGCTCAGTGATACGATCACGCAACCACCTCGAATAAGTGGGATTGATGGCACCAAGAGAGATGCAGTCCACTGCAGGTGCTGGATGAATAGAACTCCCGGCCTCACTAGCTACCGGTGCTACTTCCTCCTTAACAGTAGGAGGAGCCACCTCAGCATTCAGTGTTTCCCTCAAACGACGTGCCTATGCTCGGGTCATGGGTGCCATCTGGTAAGATCGATATTCACAAAAAATATAATTGTAACATAAGCAAGCTAACTAAAGGAACCATCATCTCGTTTGAGTACATTTTCGAAAGCAGATAAAATATAGAATATTCAATTTTTTGGCCAAGTGTGAGAAAGGATGGCTCAGAACACAACCCAAAATTCATTCTAGCATACATTAGTGTGAATCATCTATGTTCTGTACATATGGTGTTGTATATGTTCTTATCGAATCTAGTATCTGAAGGATATAACAGAATCAAGATGAACCCACATAATGTAATACTAAGACATCATCTAATTCTAAAAGATATAGTGATAGGTTGTCGTATCATCAATGCCGAGGGATGAAGGTCGGAGGACAGTCAACTTCATCTATGGCTACATAGTTTTCTGCCTTGCCAGTGGAATGGCTGCAGGGACTATGTCCTGATCACCATGTCGTACCGCAGATTAATACAAATGGAGCTAGAGCTGGAGACAAAATACATAATCTAAAATACAAAATACAGAATCCAATCCCTGGGTTCGCCGAAAATACAAAAACAAAGATTGACACACAGTACTAATTCATATCTGTTTTAAGTGTGAGAACGGATGGCTCAGAACACAACCCAAAATTCATTCTAGCATACATTAGTGTGAATCATCTATGTTATGTACAAATGGTGTAGTATATGATCTTATCGAATCTAGTATCTGAAGGATGTAACCGAATCAAGATGAACCCACAAAATGTAATACTAAGACATCATATACTATAATAACAGAATCAAGATAGGTTGTCGTATCATCATTGCCAAGGGATGGAGGTTAATTAGAGGAAGTTACTGCAGAAAGTGAAGACCGACATGAACTGACGCACGAAATTAAGGGGCTTTAAGCTGGAACAAGTAAAGTTGTGCTTTAAAAAAAAACTCTTGTAAACTCTTTGTTCAAAAAGCAAGCTATAATTAAAGAATACAGAACAAGTATCGAGTTCGTAACTCAAGTATAGAGCTTACAAGAGTTATAAACTCGATACTTGTTCTGTATTCATTATAACTTGCTTTGTGAATAAAGAGCCTACAAGAGTAGAACATCCAAAACATAACTTTACTTGTTACATCTTTGATCCCCTCCTTTTCGTGCGTCAGTTCATATCAGTCTGCACTTTCTGCAGTAACGACCACAAGTTTTATGTTCCTCAACGATATATTTTACATGCTTAATTACCAAGTATGGGGACGAATAGCTCAGAACACAACCCAAATTCATTCTAGCATACATTAGTGTGAATCGTCTATGTTCTATACATATGGTGTAGTATATGTTCTTATCATATCTAGTATCTGAAGAATGTAACAGAATCAAGATGAACTCACCTAATGTAATACTAAGACATCATTTACTACTATATAAGATATAGTGATAGGTTGTCATATCATCATTGTCGAGGATGAGGGTCGAAGGACAGTCAACTTTATCTACGGCTACATAGTTTCTGCCTCGCTAGTCGAATGGCTGCAGGGACTATGTCCTGATCACCATGTCGTACCGTAGATTAATACAAATGGATCTAGAACTGGAGCCAAAATACAGAATCCAAAATACAAAATACAGAATCCAATCCCTGGGTTCGTCGAAAGTACAAAAACAAAGATTGACACACAGTACTAATTCATATCTGTTTTAAGTGTGAGAACGGATGGCTCATAACACAACCCAAAATTTATTCTAGTATACATTAGTGTGAATCATCTATGTTCTGTACATATGGTGTAGTATATGTTCTTATCGAATCTTCTATCTGAAGGATATAACAGAATCAAGATGAACTCACATAATGTAATACTAAGACATCATCTACTACTAAAAGATATAGTGATAGGTTGTCGTATCATCATTGCCGAAGGATGAGGGTCGGAGGACAGTCAACTTTATCTACGACTACATAGTTTCCGCTTCGCCAGTCGAATGGCTGCAGGGACTATATGTCCTGATCACCATGTTACTAATTAACCAACCAAAAAAATACTTGTTATAAATATCGGCACTATCGGTGCTTTCGAATCGGAGTATCACATTTTTTGGTGTCGGAAAACAAATAATTATTACTTAATTATCAGATTTTTTGGCACTATCGGTGCCCCTGACCAAGCTCCCCCCCGTACCCCTCCCCCTACACCACCCTTAACCCTAATCCGAACCCTATCCCTAACCCCTCCCCCACCAGCCCTCCTCCCTCCTAGCCCCCCCTCTCCCACCAACCACCCCTAACCCTAACCAGAACCCTAATCCTTCCCTCCCAACAGCCCCCTCCTCACCCCCACCCCTAATCCGAACCCTAACCCTCCCCTCTTCCCTGCTTCCTTCCCCAGCCGCCCCCAACCCTACTATTTCCCTCCCCCAGCCGCCCCATCCCCCTAGTATCCTCTCCCAGCCGCCCTCACCCCCTGTCATTCCCTCCCATACACACCCACCCATAACCCGAACCCAAACCCTAGCTCCCCTCCCCCCAGCCCCCCTCCTCACCCCCAGCCGCGCTCACCCCCCTGCCCCTCCCCCAGCCACCCCCCACTCACCCCAACCACCCGCATCCCCCTGCCCCTTACCCCCTCGGACCATTCCTCACCCCCCAACCACCCGCACCCCCTGTTCCTCCCCCCGAGCCCCCTACCCCCCACCCCAACCACCAACAAAAATAGAGATAGAGAGGGGAGAGTCACATACCAGAGAGAGGAGAGTTGCTGGAGAGAGTGAGAGTCGCCGGAGAGAGTGAGAGCGCCGTAGGGGGGAGAAAAGCGAGTGAGAGAGTAAAATGGGGGAAATGAATCGTTGGAGGGAATTTAATTAGAATTTAGCGACGTTCATCCTAACGTCGCTAAATTAGTCGCTATTAGCGACGTCATAGCGACGACTAGCTCATGTAACTAATATACGTCGTTGTCACGTCGCTATTTTCGTCGCTCGTAGCGACTATTAGCGATATTTCTATTAAACGTCTTTAATGTGCATAATTTAGCGACGTTATAATAACGTCACTAAATTTGCGTCGCTAATGAAGCAGATTTTAGTAGTGAGGTCTAGTTCACTAGTCACCAGTTTGCATGCCCATGAGAGTTTCAAGTGACATAGTGGTGAGATCGTTTCTTCTATTATCGTAGTGGCTTTTGGGTTTTAGTTCTTCATTAGTCCCCTGAGGACTTTGCGAATCTTTTCATGATTTGAGTAACCCTTGCCAAGAGATGATAAAGGATTAGTAATATCAAGAAAATGTGTAACCATCTGACTGATTGTTTTATTTGGCTTCATCTTGAAAGCCTCATACTCTTGTGTCTATATGCTTATCTTGGATTCCTTCACTTGTGAAGTACCTTCATAAGTTACCTCAAGAAGTTTCCAAATGTCGTATGATGTGAAATATGCAGATACTCTGTTGAACTCAGTCTTATCAATGGTATAGGACAGTATATTGATCGCTCTTGCGTCAAGACTGGCTTGTGTCTTTTCTGAATCCATATATCTATCATGTGACTTGTCTACAAGATTACCGTCAATCACTATTATAGGTAACTTTTTATAGCCGTCTATGAATATATCAGAGATCAAAGTCAAGAGATTTCAGGAAGAAAATTATCAGTATTTTCCAATAAGTGTAGTTTGTTCCATCAAATAGTGGGGGTCTATTTGTTGACTGTCCTTCACCGATGAATATATTTCACGGTTTCCATATATATTCACTCTAGAGTGTTATATTTGAATATAACCTGCTCTGATACCAATTGTAGACACTTTGAGTACCTTTAGAGGGGGGCAAATAGAGTACATGTGTGCAGCAGAATAAAATCACCACTTTACAAATTAATTATGGCAGAAATCAAACTGATATAAAGTAGGTAGTAAATATAAATACGTAATGTAAATAAGTTCAAAGAAGCAAACGAAACACTAAGATTTATATTGGTTTTCCTTTGAGAGGACTAGTCCAGTCTCTAGTACTCTAGCTTGATGTTGAATCCGTTATCTCGTGAAACACAAGCTTTGAATCCTGAATGCTTGTGGCTCCTTAAAAATATATGCTTTTTATCTGAAGTGCACTACTTCAACTTACAAGCCTTTAATCCGAAGGACGTGCCGACTTCTGAAATTGGATGAAAACTTAAATATTTTTTAAGCTGATATACAACTCGACCAAACTTCTAGATTAAACCGAAACTAGCACTGGCTTGGCTACGAGCTATAAAGCTTAGATTTAAGTGGAAAGATTTTATGAGCACTTGAATGAATATAGAAAAGAGAATGGAATGAGTGATTAGAAATGAAAAACTCTTCTCTATTTATATTATTTTCCTAGACAGAACTAAGGCATAGTTCGGTAGTCCAATGTTCAAAACTTCGAACGTTTGGAGCATATTCTTTAGGGGGACCTGATCCCTCGGTAACTGAGTCAGGGTGACCGACTTTGGTCCGAGTTTGGGCAGAACTCGGTCCAAGTTCGATTATCTGGTTTCCTGAATATGTCAAAAGAATAGGCTTTGGGCTTTTGTGGGTTTATGGGCTATTTGGAAAGTGGACTGGGTTCAATGAATGACTGATCAAATTAGATGATTGGGTAGGCTAATTTTATAGTGGACTTTTTGTAGCTGAGCCAATTGCCAATACCGATCGACCGTATATTTTTTCTAGACTCAATAAATTGAAAATTACATAATAAAGTTGTTGAAGTATGAAAAAGTATAGGAATTTTTATGCGGCCCAGAATCAACATGAAACTTCATACGGCTCAAACCTGGGAAGTTTCATGCGGCTCAAACCTGGGAAGTTTCATGCGGCTCAAAATCCCTGGGAGCTTCATGCGGCTCAGAAAGCTTCATGCGGCCTTATGCGGTTTGAAATCAGCCTAAACAGCTGGCCATAATTACTTTGACATAAAGACAACAGCTCTGACAGAGATGATGGCTCTGACATAAAGACAAGACATGACATGCTCCTAAAAAGATGAGAAAATCATCATGATATCTGGCACAGTTCACAAATTCCAAAAAAGATTCTTTATGCGGATCGCCTATGCGACCCTCATACGGCTCAGTCATGAGACAACTCTCATGCGGCTCGAGCATGTATCATCTCTCATACGGCTCGATTATGAGACGTCCTTCATGCGGCTCGGTCATGGGACGTCCTTCATGCGGCTCGGTCATGAGACGTCCTTCATGCGGCTCGATCATGAGACACTCTTTATACGGCTCGGCTAAGGGACAATCCTTTATGCGGCTCAGCCAGGATGCATCATTCATGCGGCTCGCCATAGAGTAGCAGTTGAGACGCGTGGCAAAATTGACCAAGTCTTAACAATTCAGATTTAGTACAACAAACAGATCATGATCAATCTTAACCAATCTCCAGCTGCCCACTTCTTGAGGCACAGTTACAAGGATGTGGCCCAAAATTAGCCACGTGGTTGTACATCCCATTTCTCATGAATTTCTATAAATAGCAAGGTGCTATTCCCTTGTATAGACATATACACAGAGAGAGATACACACACCCAGGCAGAAAGAGAGCATTTCTTCACCGGGGTCGAGGTTGCGTTCGATCGTCCAAGGAGTAAGGCAGAGTTGATAGCACTTTCCTAAGCCTCTACCGTCACCCCCCAGAATCTAAACTAAACAATTGTACTTGGATTGCTTTTCTAGGTTTTGTTCCTAGGCTCTCTTTTGTACAAGCGAGTTTGTAATTGTGAGTCAAAGTTCAGACCTCCTATAAAACTGTTCTGTTCTACGACAATCAATGGCAAACACGATGGCGACTCTGCTGGAGACTAATTTATCTATTGCTGAGAAGTTGGTGATGTAACACCCACTTTTCTAAAATGAGGGTAATTTTAAACTTTTATAATTTTGATTAATCGATAATACGATTTAACTCATGTTATAATTTTTGGTAATTTTTTAATCAATTTAAAACTATTAAAAATGTTGAATTGTAATTTTGATGGTTAACTAGTTAATCCCTAGTTTTGCTAAGCTTGGAGACTAACCATGAGGACCTAACCATGTGATTAAAATGACTATTTACAACTTTTAGGCTAAGGGTATTTTGGTCATTTTGTGACTTTTGAATTATTTAGGATTTTGATTAATTGGTAAATTTAGATTATTTTAATAATATTTAAATTGATGTATTATGATTTTGGTCATTTTTCATATTTTAATATTTTGGGAAAATTTTATATTTTTAATATTGTTTTTTGGATTTGTTTAGTCGGGTTTGAGTTTCGTCTCGTTCCGACTTGTATTGTGACCCGGGTAGCTTGAACTCTAGATGGGACCCAATATTAAGTTAAGCATGGCTCAAAAGATCCAATATTAAGTTAGTTAATTAAACTAATTTTTATCATGTTAGAATGGTTAAGTTAGAGACTCAAAACTAGATTATTTGACCCCAAACTTGAACCTAGTCTAGACTTAACCATATGAGACTAGAGAGGGGCAATTAGAACATTTTCCATTAGCCCTAATGGACTCTTTATGTCAGTCACCATTTGGAGAGAATGATTCATGTCATTCATTATATCTTGCCTCTTTTATTTTTCTTTTGTTCTTCCCCAATTTTGAGAGCCTTCCCATTGATTTGATCTCCAAATCAAATCATTCCTTCACCAAACCTTCCCTCAATCATTCCATTCTCCAAGGGAATGGTGCTACCAAGGATTGGAAAGGAGTGCAAGGAGTGTCCACTTTGAGGGATCTTCGTATCGGAGCCGTGTCCTAAAGGATTTCATTGGGATTCTACTCCCAATAGGTAAAACCCATCCTCTAAATTGATTTCCTTTGTATATAAATTAGTTTTAAATCCTTAGGATGCTTCCTCATGCATGTGTCCCATTTAGATTCAAATTTGAGGTCATTTGGAGCTCTCTTGGGGATTTTAGATATGTTTCTTGTGTCCTACTTGATAGATCCCAAATTAGGACACCCCATGTGTATGTATGTATGATAATAGTTTAAATAGATATTTAAATTCAATTTTATAATGCTTAGAGAGTGGATTGATCTTAGTTAGGAAGGATAGAATGAGTTTCATTTGGATACCTATGTTTGTATCCAAGTATCTTGGCCTATGTGTTCTTTTGTCAAATCCGTCATAATTTTATCCACGTTTTTATTAACCAAAGCAACTTAGAAATGTCATAACTTTTAGCTTAGAACTCCGATTTATCTCCTATTTTTTTGAAAGAACCATATCGAAGTTAGCTTTCAAAATATATATTTTAATAAGCCAAATTCTTTCTGTAACTTTCTGTAAATTATTTGAGTGTCAGCTGTATGAAAGACGAACGTGTTTCGGTACTTTTGCGATTCTGGGAGCTTCCAGACACGAAAATGTGATCCGTTTAAAGTTTCGGAAAGCTAACACAAAGGGCTACGACATACTTTAATCCTAAAATTTAGTGAATTTCCAATTGGTACAATATTGATTTTAAGTAGAAGAGTGACTATACGATATATGCATTTTGTGTAACCTATGAGCCTATTAGTATGGATATTAAATAAATATAGGGTATATAATACATGATATGTTAGATGAATAAAATGATATATATATATGATATATATTCTCTTTATATTAATGTATATATATGGTTGAATGCAAGCATGTAGGAATGCAATTAATATAATGCATATAAGCAATGCATGAATGAAAGAATGATATACAATGTATGCATGAAGATATATGTAATGATAGATATGAATGCATAATGTATAAATATTGTAATACAATATATTATAACATGTATGGTATGTAGAGTATATGATGCAAGCATGAATGAATGGAGGAAATACATGTATATAGGTAATATAGAATGTAATATATGAATGCAAGCATGCAAGATAATGTATATATCCATATATAATGTATTCAACTTAAAGATAATGTAATATTGAAAGGAATGAATGATAATATATAACATGATATATAAGGTAATGCAGGTATAAAATATATGTGTGCATGTTTGTATGTCTCTATGTTAATGTATGAAATGATATGAATATACAATGTATGTATATGTATAAAATATGTAGGTAATGCATAGATGCATGAATGAAATGAATGTTTGCAATATATTGATATAATATAATTATCTAATATGCATGAATGTAAGTATAATATAATACAAGTATACATGTATGTATCATATAAATGTAATATACTGATATGTATGTATGCATGTATACAAGGTAAGTATGTATGTATGTATTTATAAACTGAGTTAACCTATAACCTTTTACACACATGCATTCATACACCCTTTGACATCATGTATCCCATGTCACATACACCTACCTATCACTAAATTTTAGAACATTAACACATATCCTTTCACACACGTGCCAAACACACATACTCACTTACTCTTTTACCTCTCTTTCTCTCTCTCTATATATGTATGTGCATATATATATAGCTTTCCTATATATATCTATGTATATGAATATGTGAATAGTGATGCATATATTATATATGGGATGTACATATAGGTAGCCTATATGTTATGAGTGTACTACAATATATTAGATATATATATTGTTATGTGTATATGTGTTTGTGGTTTGGCTTAGGCATGATATAGCCTATAGCCTAGGGCTCTTAGCCTATGGTGTGTCTGTTTGCCTAGTGAGAGTTTAGTTAGACTTGTTTAGTCTATTAGGCCTAGAATAGACTAGTTAGACTAGTATAGACTTGTTTGGTTTAGGTTTGATCCAGTATGACCTAGTATGACTCAGTTTGACCTAGATTGACCTAGATTCATTAGAATGCATTAAATTGCATCTTATTATCATTTTAGACTCATAGTGACTTGTACTGTTTATAGAAGACATACACCACTCCTCGGATAGTATATTCTCTTCAGACACTCAGGATATCAGGCGAGTACATTCTCTGACCGTTTCATACTTGTCTGGATTTACATTCTTGCTCTAGATTACTGTACTTGATGCTGACACGATTGTTATCACGGATTGGTACTATATGGATCTTCTTTTGAGATGTTATCCCCTTGTATTCACTAAATATATTGTGATGTGCATTTTACTTACATATGTATTTATTGAATACCCTTATCCTTGTATACTCATTGTGCATATTGTACTCTTATTACACATGGACCCCAGGGATAGACTATTGTACAACTATTGTATAACATTGTAC